>OX459052.1:10714849-10965687 GCA_949775005.1 Orthosia gothica
TGAAGTTATTTTCACTAAGTAGTGTGTTTTATGGAAGTCGGTCGTATTTTTTTGTTAAACGTTTTTTTTCTATCACTCGTCATCATTATAATAGTCATCTCCTTCCTAACCATTTATTATATTTCATACACTACATTCAAAAGTATTATTATATTAGTACAAATGCTTGAAATAAAGTACTGTTTTTATAAACCTTTCATTAATTCAGTTACTGGTTTCCCAGTTCATCGCATCAGCATCATAAACAACCATTTCCCTCTGAAATCGAAAGATAAGGGACTCAGCGCCATATTTTTTCACCCTCGATTTCGATAGAATTACAGGTCTAATTGAAATGAATACCGCGTTTGTAGATCATGGAAAAGATTGGATAAACCAAGGTATATAAAGTGGAACTTTCGTATCTACATTTAAGGTGAATTTTGGGCATGAATTGTTACAAGTAACGTTTAAAGATAGCTGTATGAAAACTAGTGTTCGCAAAGAGTTGTAAACAATTTATTACTAGGCATTTCTATAAATTTATTTATTTATACACACTTTATGTCACAAATATCAGTGCAGCCCTGGCTCTTGTACTAGGAAGTCCTGTATCACAAGAGGCAGACCTCTTCAAAATCAGGGAATATTGTACAAAAGGTATACAAAGGTAAAATATAACAGTTATAGCATGCATACAATAAAAATGATAAACAAACATACGCATAATACATACGAGAAATTGATATCCTTAAAATAAAAACATAGATAAAAATAAAAAACATAAACATTAAATAAATTAAAATTAGACATTGCATAAATTAGAATTATTAGCATTTAATACATTTTAATTATTAACATTGCCTGGGTAAGAATAATTAAAATATATTTAAAAAAAATAACATTGAATAAAATTAGAATCAAACATTGCATTTAAATTAACAGGGCAGAGTGTGCCACTGTGTATGCACCCCGAGTGTATGTGAGGGGTGTGGGTGTGGTGGGTGAGTGGGTGTGTAGTGTATAATATTAGTGATTGGCAATTCAAGTTAAGCTTCCAATTAGATTTTTCGATTTCCTCGTAACTGAAACCATCCAGCCACTATGTAACCCTTTTCTTGAATTGGAAGTCGGTTAGGTGCTTAATGTGTTTCATACCCATATCTTTACCGATTTTGTTGTATAGTCTTGGTGCAAGATATAAGTAGTGCCTGTCAGCGAAGACGCTCTCAGTCCTTTCAACTCGGCACCCGGCACAACTCCCTCTGGCCTGACGAGATTGGAAACCCAGGAAGGCCGTATCGGTGGTAACGGCGCAGACATTCGAATATAAAGATAATACATTAATACATAAAAAGAATACGGTAGTAGTCTGGGTTCGTACCCAGTTTACTTGTCCCCTAATACACGGGAGTGAAATATAACTGGTGAGTGTAAGTTCTGTGCACTTGGCGTGACGTTCTATGTCTTTAGTAATTAAGCCAATCTATCAAAGATCAATAAGATCACACCTGAAAAAACTTGACAACTACAAGTAAAATTTCAAAATTTAAAAAACCCCCCGACACATTTATCTTGCGAAAACACCCCGATTCGAACAGTAAAACGCCCATAACTTTTGAACGGCTCAACCGATTTTATTCAAAACATAGCTAAGAACAATCTCGACAAAATTATCTTTCAAAAAAAAACGAAATTGAAATCGGTTCATCCGTTTAGGCGCTATGATGCCACAGACAGACACACAGATACACAGCAACACACGTGGAACTTATAACACCCCTCTTTTTCCGGCGGGGGTTAAAAATGAGTTTGGTAACACATGTTTTAAAATGAAGTCATCGAGTTTAAACTGTAGGTACTGTGAAACTTCTACTAAAATGCATTCAAACCACTGAAGATAATCAAAATTTCAGGCCAGCTAGCATAAATCCCTTTCAATTTTGAAATTGAATTTAATATGTAGCAACATGTGGTGTACAAAACAAAATATTACAATAGCAAGGTCCTACAGGAGTTGCTGTGGATATTGTATGTGGCGGGCTCTCCGTAGTCTGTAACAAGATCTTACAGAGTAGTGCGGTGTAGAGGCGATAGACTAGGATTTGTTACCCGACTGCCGAAGGAGGATATTTTGTTTATCAGTCTATGCATGTATGTATGTTTGTTCCTATATGGCGTTCTAAAGCCAAACGCGTTGGTCGATTTTGTTGATTCTTACGTCAATCGATTCGTCTTAACTTTGCTAGTGTCACTGACAACATTAAAATTGGAAAATAGAATGGCGTATTTTGGCCGCTTTTGGGGGGGCACAATTTTTTTTCTCCTTTATCCACGATGGGTTAAGAAGAATAAGTAATCAAAATAAAGGGTTTTAAGAGGTGATTTCAAAAATATTTTACACTTATATGTTCAAACGTACCTAATAGTTAGAAAAAGAAAAGTAAAAAAAAAGAAAAAAAAAAAAAGAGTTAATTCAAAAATTCAAAACACCCGGAAGCGGACTAAAAAGACGAAACAAGAAGAAAATCATGCTGCACAGTCGGAGGATACATCTGCTTTTGGTCAGCCAGCTCGCGAATATATATCCTCCGATTGCACAGTATGATTTTCTTGCTTGTTTACGTCTTTTTAGTTCGTTTCTTAAGCAGTCGAGTTTTAATTTTTTTGTGGGACTGCTTAAAATGAGTGCCGATTATTTAATATATAGTAGCATGTGGTTGTAATAAACAAAATATTAGAGTGGGCCCTACAGGTGTGGTGCCCTATGCCTATGGTGCTCTGGAAGAGTGCATCAGTAAGTAGTTAAAAGTGTCATCATCATCATCAGCCTTTTAATGTTCCCATTGCTGGGACACACTCCTCTCATAGAGAGGGAGTGGACTATAATCCACCACACGGGCCCGGTACGGATTTGTAGATGTCACGTGTCTTCGCATTTTTGGTTCTAGGACATGCTAGTTTGTTTCCTGACGAGGTTTTCCTTCACCGTTTTGAGAGCAGCGGTGATGAAATACATAACACAAAGTAATGCGCCTGTCTGGGTTCGAACCCACACCCTACAACTTGTAAGTCGGGGCCGTAAACACTGGGCTAACAGTTAAAGTATACTACATCTGAATTATTCTAGCCATGAGCCACCTTCATTTGGCAGTTTGCCAAGTTTCATCTTAACCCATTCAGCCCTTGAGGCAATATTGATTAACAAACTTCCAAACATACAGATTGACTTTTATAATTTTAGTTTTAATTGACTTTTATAACGCCAGGCTGTTACTTTTATATTAATACACACGGCATAAAAAAAATCGCACCTTCCCGAAAATAGCATTCAAGCCAGTCCTGCCAAGGCGCAAACGCCAGCATGAATTCCAGTTAATATTGGTATCTGCTGAAAGTATTCTTAATGCCCTTTAGTAACAATAACAACAATTAGATTACACAAAATTAACAATAGTTAGATTTTATAAATGACACACAAGCGAAACAAAGAAAAATCTATGGCTCCTCAGACACCCCCCTTCAGCTGATTATATTGAGCCTGCAGAAAATCGCCCTGCGGGCCACCAACTGCCTTGGCCCACCTGGAAATCTCTAAACCGACTAAACCAACTACGAAGCCAGGTGGGTCGCTGCAGGCACAACCAATGGGGGTACTCCAATGCCCACAGTGCGATTGCGGAGCCACGTCCCAAACCTTGCCTCACCTTTTGTCGTGCTCTCTATGCAACAACACCTGCACCTTAAAAGACCTTTGCGAAGCAAATGACAACGCTGTTGGCGTGGCTGAATTCTGGACAAAATATATTTAATTTAATTTTGGAATCATCGATAAGACGAAGAAGAATGACACAATTCTTCAGAGCACGAGCTGTTAAATAATTCTTGTTAAAATACGCTTTACAGATGCCACTTAATTTTACCACCGTCATCATCAGCCTATTAATGTTCCCACTGTGAGAGGAAATGGGCACCACGCAGGCCCATTGCGAGTTGGTGAATTTGGACCACCCTAGAAGGGTTAAAAACGGGGGATCAAGGTCAAACGAGAGTCATTCGCCATCCAGACCTTGAAGTGAACACTATTGAACAACTCCTGCAAGAAAAACAGTCCGAAACTTAACTTTCTTGCATTCAGTTAACACGTTTCATTTCATGCATGCCATGGTTAATGAAACCAAAACTCCTTAACTTTTTCTGAGAGCTGTTTTAACTGGCTTCAAATGATATACCATAATCTTACTCCCAATATTAAAAAAATATACAGTTATTTTAAATTATTATTATTAAATATTATTTTTTATGTCCTTTATTCATTACATTTCTTATCTTGTACATTTTTAAATATTTTTATAAAATAAATTAAAAAACAAAAACATTTAAAAATATAGAAATTAGATGCCCACCGGTATCGGGAACAGGGTCCAAGCTACCGGCGGTCAGGGCTCCAGAGAGAGGACCTCCTAACAATACGAGCCGTGTCCAGCAATACTGCTTTCTGGATCAGGCCCTTGACCCAGCCGCCTAACGAGAGCCTCCTTAGATGTTGGTCGAGGCTCGTGGCTATTAAGCCATTGGCCGACACGACTATCGGTACAATGATCGCTGAGTCCACATCCCACATGTCGACAACCTCGCGAGTCAAGTCAATATACTTGATTTGCTTATCTTTTTCGTCTTTCACGAGGTTCCCGTCATGAGGGACGGTAATGTCAACCATCATTGCACGCCTCTCGATTCGGTCCACCACCACTATATCAGGTTTATTGGCTACAATAGTCCTGTCAGTGATGATGGACCGATCCCAGTACAATGTGATATTGCCATTCTCGAGAACTGGGTCGGGCACATACCTGTAGTACGGCACCTCCGATGCCACAAGAGTGTATTTCAGAGCAAGTTGCTGATGGATAATCCTGGCTACAAGGTTGTGCCTATGCAAGTACTCTTCGTTAGCTAGACGAGAACAACCAGAGATAATGTGGCGGATCGATTCACCCGGCCGGTGACATGCCCGACAGATGTCAACCGTGCCATCCTTCACAATAAATCTCCGGTAGTTATTCGTCATGATAACTTCGTCCATAATTGCACAGACAAAACCTTCGGTTTCCCCAAAGATTTCACCGAAACGCAGCCAGGCTACGGACGCTGAAAGGTCTACATCGGACCCATGTAGGGCCCGGAAAAAGCGTCCGTAAAGCTCCTTACTTTGCCATACCTCCCTGCGGTCGTTAGTGTCAAGCACTACAGGCCTGCGCCAGTTCTCATTCGCCAAGGAGAGCGGGGTGAGTCCCTTGTCCACTGCTACTACATCTCGATGCATACCCACGTCTGTGTTTAGAAAATATTCCCTGAGATTGCATATCTCGCGGTTGTGGAGGCTTTTGGCATTTAAAAAGCCTCGGCCTCCACACTTCCGTTGGATATACAATCTCATGACCGACGATCGTGGGTGATGCATCCGATATGCAGTCAACAGTGTACGGACCCGCCTATCCAGGGCGTCAAGTTCCGTTTGAGTCCATTTGAGTATGCCGAAAGAGTACATCAATACCGGCATGACCCCACCGTTGAAGGCGCGCACCTTGTTTCCGCCCGAAAGAAGGCTATTGAATACCTTCTTTAGGCGGCCAAAGAAGCGTTCCCTCAACGATTGCTTCATGTCAGTAGTGCTGATACCTAACGCTTTTGACATACCCAAATACTTATAGGTTTCGTTTGGAGAGAGGGATCTCAGGTTTATGGAATCCGCGAGTTGAATTCCCACGGATTCCACAATCTCTCCTCGCTTTACATGCATGACCGCACATTTGTCCACACCAAACTCCATCCTGATGGCGCTACTAAAAGTTTCAGTTACCTTCAGTAGCTCCATCAGCTGAAGATTGCTGGGGGCAAAGAGCTTCAGGTCATCCATGTAAAGGAGGTGAGTTATAACCTGACCTCCTCTCTTCAACCGATAGCCTAGTCCTGAATTCTCCAGCAGAATGCTTAGAGGATTCAGGGCTAGGCAAAACCAAAGTGGACTCAAGCTATCGCCCTGGAATATACCTCGCTCGATCCTTACAGGTTCGCTATTCCTCTGGATATTTCGACATCCCGGATAGCGAAGAACTGTGCTCCACTGCCCCATACACGACATCAAGAAGGTGCGTAGAGTTGCATCTATTTTATTCAATTCTAGCACCCTCATGAGCCATGTATGAGGCACCGAGTCATAGGCCTTCTTATAATCTATCCAACATGTCGACAGATCCTTTCGGGAACGCCGAACCTGTTGGCTAATGGCCATATCTATAAGGAGTAGCTCCTTATTTCTTATTATTATTATCTAATTATTTTAAGGAGATTAGGAGAAAAAGGTGTGATTTCTATGACGCTAAGTGTAGTTGGATTGCCTTTCTAGAATATATCTAACAATCTTGGAGGAATAAGTATAAAACTTCTGATCTTGTGTTAAATTCTTGTAAAAACAGTCAGAATAAAACCTGAAAATTCGCAAAAATAAAATTGATATTCTAAAAATTCCTTTGTTCTAAGAAAATACACAGATTGCCAAATTCTGTAGTCTACTCTGTATCTAATACTCCAGTTTTCATACAAAGTACGTGTGACATAACCGTTCGGCACAATATCGCTGCACCAGCATTGTCTGACATTGCTCACATGCCCGTTTGTTTTATATTACAATGGTCTTCTGGATTAGGTGCATACAGCATGGATATGACCACAGAGAAGGGGAAGACTAAAATACGATGCAATGATGGTTCGCATGGTGAGACGGCTAAAATGAGGACTACTTAGCTGGAGACTAAAAGAGAATTTTAGAAGAAGACAAATGCTGTGCTGGATAAAGGCAAGGTGATAATGTAATGACATTTTAGCAGTGAAGTTCCACAAAAGTTCACTTCAAACCTCGCTTTAGTGTTCCAACTCAATAAGAAAGCGATCGGCATTTGTTTAAAAAACAAATAATTGTACAGTCACATTTAAATGATGTTCGAATTTGGAAATCAATTTTATTTTTATTGTCAGCTTGTTACATTGTTTGGTGGGAAAATATTATCCCCACTTCATTTTCAAAGTATAAGATTTCGCATGTCTTTGACACTCAAAATATACAGTATTCTCGATGCAAATCCCAGAAATTTTCTAGCTGCCCTCTTCAGTGCTGAACGCTGCATGCATTTTTAAGCATTGAATCTATTCTGCTCAAGAATCGGCCTCGCCGAAGAGCTTAGGTCAACAAAAATAAATTAGTTCTAGTTTCTAGTTATCTGAGCGTAGATTTATTAAACAAGTTAGAATAAAGAAAAGCTAACTTTCGTTATGGTCTTTATATTGCTTTAACTTTTTTTTCAAAGACCTAATAAGGAATAAAGTAGGCTGAATTGCCTACAGGCATTGCTTTGGGCCATAATCCGGCAGATCTTTCCACTATTAGATATATATTCTAATTATCATCCTATACATCCAGGTATCTATGCAAATAAAATATTAAATTTATTTTCTTGACCCTAGTAAGTATTTTAGAGAACTTTTTGTCACCTAAGTCAAAAAGTCCTATCCTATCGCAGGTCTGCTGGAAGAAATTTCTATTGAAATAAGCAGTAAGTACCTTTGTGCTGATAGAAATCTATATTGTGTCTTTTCTTAGTTAAGTTTTGTGTGTGTACATAAATAAATTCTCATCGTCATCTTAACACCCGAACGAAATCCACTGCTGGACACAGGCCACCCCCAAGCGTCACCACATTGACCGGTCTCGTGTGGCCCGCATCCAGCGGATCCCCGCAACCTTCACCAGGTCATTGGTTCTCCTGGTGTGAGGACTTCCAACGCAACGTCTTCCGGTTCGCGGTCGCCACTCCAGATCCTTTTTGCCCCATCGGCCATCCGTTCTGCGAGAAATGTGCCCTGCCCACTGCCACTTAAGTTTGCCAATTCTTCGGGCTATGTCGATAACCCTGGTAATCTCTAAATTTCTGATTCGATCACCCAAGAAAACTCTGAGCATAGCTCTCTCCATTGCTCTTTAGGTGACTGTAAACTTGAAGACGGGAAGACTGACTCGATACAATTTGCTGCCAAATACTCCAAAAAACATTAGAATCTGTTACATCCGCATACTAAAGAATGTTAAAAGCCATTTATGTACCCGACTGAAAGACTTGTATCTATGGTCATGAATTATAATTACAAAAAAAAAAAAAACATAAATAAATAAGGTCAAAGAGTCAAATTTCTTTATTTCAATTAGACCATTAAGCGGCACTTTTGATAGTCAAATATTTTAATATTATAATAATTCATTCTACCTTTAGCATAAACATAAGCATATCTTTTGTTTTATAACCTATAGGCTCGCGCTTGACCACAGCAAATCAAACAGCATACAAAGTTCGCAGTTTTAGTGCAAATGCCTCTTTGCTGTGAGAGAAAATGGGCGTCCACCACGAGAGCCCATGCGAGTAATTTTTTGTTTGAGGACATACCAGTTTCCTAACGATTTTCTTTCCTTTATGGCTATTTATTTTATTTTTATCACTATTGCTCTCAAATAGTGATCAAAATAAACGACACAAAGTAAGGTATACCTATCTGGATTGGACCTACAAGTCATAAGTCGGCGCCGCATCACCATCATTCAAGACACCTCAAACGACAAGTAAATCTTCATTATCTTCCCATATTTTTTTATTTAAACTTCATGTACAACAGTGGTACATAGGCGGACTTAATGCCACAAGACATTCTCTACCAGTCAACCTTTGGGTTAAAAAGGACAACGTTGTGAACGGGTACAAAATAATATTTAAAAAACAACTTGTATACGAAAAAGTATATACTTACATATATATTAATAATACACATATACAAATAAAATAGACTAATAAATCAAGACAAGACAAGACAAGACAGGTAAATTCATTCTCCGGGACTTCGTCAAGCTTCATTGCCTCGGCGCTTTTCTGGTGGTCGCCACTGTTGATTCTGGCTTTCAGTAGTTGCAGTGGTTTGGGAATACTGCGGTGGGATTGTCCCAAAAAAAAAGACTAATAAATACCAATAAAAATCGAGAAACCTATTAATAATTATTATGACTAGACTTCTGTCTCTAGATGAGAGCTATTTAGTCTGTCCAAATCTACTTTAAACGAAAACTTACCTTACTTGCCCTTTAAACGAAAGGAATATTGTCCCCAATATTATCACTTAGTAATCAGCGATCAGGGGAACACGGAACTGTTTTAATTACCGACTGTCGAGTTGAAATTGATTCGATTCCGGTAACGTTACGCAATTTTGTGAACCCACGCAATATGTTTGGGACATAGTGGTTGCGTGGGAAGGGAACGAAACCGCTAAACTGGGTGATGTGACTTTTGAAGGGGTTAAAGTATTTACAGATACATACATTATGGCATATATCGAAAGCAATCAATCGTTCGTGCATCCAGGTAGGCTGCTGACAAAATAGTTAGTTCAAAGTACACCTCAGGTGACACCTCATGAAATGCCAAAAACCAGTAATGGAAATGGAATTAGGTTTTATTTTACTACTTACTTTATTTGACACTTAATCGAAAAATTGAAAAAATTTAGGTTCGGTTCATGTTAGATCTATACAAGTGTATTAATATGTCTTGATACAATAGTACATTGTTCACCGAGAGGAGAAAGTGACCGATTACCGTCGAGGGTGTCATTTGAAGCCCGAGCCGTAGGCGAGGGCTTTAAAACACCCGAGATCGGGAATCGCACTTTCTCTCGAGTGATACATAGTGCTTTATACTACACCTACGAGGAAAATAAATTTCTACGAAAACTGAATCCTCAAACAACACACAAATTGAAAATGGCGCCAATGGCGTCTGCAATTTTCACATGTTCTTTTTTAAAATTGTTTGACACCATCCAACACACAGCTAGTGGCCAGTGTCATTTTGCGAACTTGGAGATAAAAACTCACTGTAAAAACTTTTTGGCTTTTGATATTTAGGTTACCAGTGCATAATATAGTCTTACCCAAAATTAAAAAAGAAAAACCACGTAAGAAATGGATTTTCATACACTTTTCTCTCCCGCTCAGATGCGTTTTCTCGCCGCATTCGTTCGATATGCAATGACGTACTTTCTACCGTAAATTTGATAAAATATCAATGTACTTTCCGAGCAGGTGTAGTATAAAATATATTGTACCTGTTTGAAGCACAAACCAATTCTTCTAAATCTTTCTGCAATGCTACATTACTATAAGAATTTTAAAAAGCTTGACTGCCCTAAATTGAACAGTATTTTCAATCGGCGACTGGAAGGACAAAGTTTAGGAGTTTAATAAAGACATTCTCGGCTGGCTAGTAAATCACTTAGTTTACCTGGTCCTACTGTTTGTACATAGTATCTTGACTTACCTAAGAAAGTACATACTAAGGCAAATACTAAAGATAATGTTCAACGTTTGTTCCTGAAATTGTCCCGAGTAAGGAATAGTATAAAGTATGTAGACTTTGCTCTTTATTTTCTTGAAAATCAACATTATAAGGTTTGTTAGTAAAATCAACATCACAACATCCTTTTAATGTGCCCACTGCTGGGACTCAGGCCTCGTCTTATAAGAGGGAGTGGGACAACGCGGGCCCAATGCGGTTTGGTTGATGTCACATGTCTTCGAATTTTTGGTTCAAGGACATACCGGTTTCCTCACGATGTTATCCTTCACCGTTTTGAGAGCAGTGGTGATGAAATAATTTACACAAAGTAAAGCGCCGGACCTGGGTTCGAACCCACGACTTATAACTTGTAAGTCGCGGCCGCTATCACTGGGCCACCACTGCTGCCTTTACTTAATAATAATAGTAGATTAGTAGCCAAGGGCTGTAAGGCTTCAATTGCAGCCCGAGATATTTAGGCGCACGAGCGCAGCGAGGGCGCCTATAGTTCGAGGGTGCAATTGGTGCTTACACCCGAGCTAACTATTCTGATTTACATCTCGATTGTGAGGTAAGTAGAAAAAACCAGCATTACAAGAATAAAGCTGGAATCAAATTATCGGACGCGGCTTACGGACACGACTGACAGGCGTAAACCAGCTTTAAACATTAAAAAAAAAAATTCAAGAATAAAATTGAGCTTCGCCGTTCGATATTTAAATTGATGAATATTATACTCACACGAAGACAAGGCTGAATAGCAAAGCGACCTCTTTGGTCATTGGGCTGAATGCATGATGTCTATTGCCAGTATGATAGTTAGATGAACGCGAACTTTTTGAAAGAAAGAAGTGTTTTTTTTTAATTACTTACCGCCCTAGGGCTTTTCTAGCTACATTATTACCCTAGAGCGCTAATGAGTCACTTACAAGCCCCATTTGGAGGTAATAAGAACCTACTTACCGAACATGAGAGATGTAAATTATTATACAACTTCTAAGAAAATAATTGAAATAGAATTATCAACAGGTTTTGTGGAACTTTAACAAAAAAATTACATTCAATAGAATAAACAATCCTAAAACAGTTTTCCTCGTTTCGTAATATTAATTCGGCGAATTTCATATCTCGTTTAGAAATAATTAAACATTCTGTTTTTGCAAAACACTAATTAACTATCATTAGTCATTGTTTTTCGATTCGTAACTAAGCCTTAATTAAATACGATATGCTTTTACAAGCTTTTTATATAGTTTCACCTTGCCTGGTTCCTGTGTGTATTAATCAAACCTTCAAGTTATATTTGACCCACTTTCCGATGTTTGATTGAACTGAAATTTTGCAACCACGATCGTTTCCCGTGACAACACAATAGGTTAGTTGACAAAAAATATCTATTTAGTCCGTCAGTTAGATAAACTAAAAATATTGGAAATGTATTTTTCCTTTTGTCACGTTAACAGAAAAATACAGTACGACGATACAGTGCGTTGAAATATCATTTGACGTCACAGTGTGCATTATACTGACAAAGTGACGTCACAAGCCCCCACTCCTGAACTTTGATGCGCTTTAACTTTGTTATTATTTATTTATTTGGGTAAAGCAAAAAATATGGGTCTAATATTATTTCATAATCTCAATGTCGGACTAAATAGAATTATAATTATTCTACTCATGCAACATCCCTATTTATTATATAAAAGCTTTTTATTAATTCTTTCGACAAAAAACGAACAGGTTTACCCAGTAAATCAGTTTAGAAGATTAAATACGCAGACACAATACAGGAGAAATTCTCAGAGACGAAAAATGTTTTTTTTAAAGAGAAGATAAGAAAAGTGAACGGAGAAAAAGAAAACAAACTTCTCATTAAATTAACATTTTTTTTAAGGTACATCAACATAAATGCATTAATTTACAAGAAACTTGGCCTGACAAAATCCTACTTAAAATATTGTTCGATCAATATTTAAAAAAATACGGTAGACCAGCTACAAATTTTCATTTCAAAATCGCATTGCACGGCACCGATAAGTATATAAAAATAACATTAAGGCCATCTTAAATCACAAAAGACTAAATTTACTTAGCGCTAAACAGGTTTAAATCATCATTGATCAGTCCCTGTCAACCGTCTCTGTCATCTCCAGGTGACTTTTAATTACATTTAGCGTTACATGCATTTAGTAAATTGTGAAAAGTGGACCTAAAACTGTCACCCATGACAGTATAAAACAATTAACAAATAACTCTAACACTACTGAAACAACCACAGCCTAAAAAGGTTGGCTCAAAAAGATGGCTCTTCTGCTGAATCTTTTGATTTGTCTCTTGCCCCTAATTGTCCTTTTGTCACGGGGTGGGGACGCTCTGTTTGCTGGTGGGTGCACCCAGTCGGGACACCTGAAATTAAGTAAAGATAAAATTAATCCTAACTAATATTATAATCGACCTTATGGAGAGCCTGAATTTTGTGAATTGGTTCTCACATGTAGGGTAATCTCTGGAAACACTACACATATTCAAAAAATCTTTCACCATTTGATAGGTACACTATAGCAGATGTTTATAAACTATTATGGCCCAGGCCACTAGTTTTATATAAGATACAGAGTCACAATGGTTACGGTGTTAAGGTAGTGGCCAGGTAAAAGATCTGCAGTGACAGTTGTATACTGATAGGCGTTGCATTAGAACCTTATAATAGGGGACAGACAGCTTACCCGATGGGAGGAGGAAATAAAGCTGACAGCAGGTCTAAACTGGAAGAGAGTACCCCAAGACAGACGACAGTGGAAACTGTTAGAGGAGGCCTATGCCATGAGGCACACCGAAATTCGAGATATTTTGTGATTTTTGTTTTAACTAGTATTGTAAATTTGTTTTGTCTAGTTTCGGAATAAAAGGCCTTATTATTATTATTATAATGGAGGACTTTACGATAAGTTAGTTGACAATCTGGCTAACGGTTGTGGCAATCTGCTGGATATGTGGAAGCACAGTTCATGTCTTTTTAGGGTTCCGTAGCCAAATGGCAAAAAACGGAACCCTTATAAATTCGTCATGTCTGTCTGTCTGTCTGTCCGTCCGTATGTCACAGCCACTTTTTTCCGAAACCATAAGAACTATGCTGTTGAAACTTGGTAAGTAGATGTATTCTGTGAACCGCATTAAGATTTTCACTCTAAAATAGAAAAAAAACAATAAATTTTGGGGGTCCCCATACTTGAAACTGAAACTAAAAAATATTTTTTCCATCAAACCCATACGTGTGGGGTATCTATGGATAGGTCTTTAAAAATGATATTGAGGTTTCTAATATATTTTTTTTCTAAACTGAATAGTTTGCGCGAGAGACACTTCCAAAGTGGTAAAATGTGTGTCCCCCCCCCCGTAACTTGTAAAATAAGAGAATGATAAAACTAAAAAAAATATATGATGTACATTACCATGTAAACTACCACCGAAAATTGGTTTGAACGAGATCTAGTAAGTAGTTTTTTTTTTAATACGTCATAAATCGTAAACCGCAATTTACCAAGCACGGAACCCTTCGTGCGCGAGTCCGACTCGCACTTGGCCGGTTTTTATTATTGATAGGCTCGCGTTTGACCACATCTTACCTGATGGTAAGCGATGATGTGGTCGACGGTGAAGCACGTTTTGCTTAGAAGTAACCTATATATTCACTCTTGACTTAAAGCCTTTATCCAGCAGTGGAAAACTTTCCGTTGAAAGATAGTAATTATGACGATGCCATTATTGTGAACAAGGCATAAAAACGAGGTAACACCTACACCTGAAACTAGGTAACCTGATCTTCGAATCATCCCAGATGTTAGTGCTTGTGGTTAGCCCTCAACATGCGTGATCTTTACTTTAAATGTACAATATCAATACAATGAATTCCACGTAAACAAGAGTGAAGTTATGAATGAGAATCATTTTCCTCAACGAGATTATCATCAAAATCGCATTGGTTTTTACGTTGTGCCTATGTTTACCGAAGCGTGACTCTGTAAATAAGTGGACATATTAAAAATGTATAGTACAGTTTTTTGTAGTTCGATAAACTGGCCCATTACCATAACATAATTGTTTTAAAAGCAGCTTATGAACAAATTGACCACGATAAACCACCTAATATAAAAAGTTAATTAAAAAAACCCGACGTAACCAAGAAGAAAATCGTGCTGTGTAGTCGGAGGATACATATTCGCGAGCTGGCCGACTAAAACCAGAAGTAAACCCATCTGGTTTTGGTCAGCAGCAGTCGGGTATTTTGATATTTTTTATTAACTTTTTTATTTATAACTTTTTAGGTAACATTTTTTTCGAATAATGTACATTTAAGCATATAAGTGTTTAATTTTTTTCAGATCACCTCTTAAAACCCTTTATTTTGATACTTCACATGATGGGTTTGGAAGAAAAAAAAATTGAGGCCCAACAATATGGCGCCCAAAATGCGCCATTTTTTATTTTCAATTTTAATGTAGCCAGTGACACGCGTTTGGTCTCTAGAACGCCACATAGGAACAAACAAACATACATAGACTGATAAACACATTTCCCCTGCTTCAGCAGTCGGGTAAAAAAAGATAATACTAAAGTAGTAATTACTACTTAGAGAAAACTTCATCACTCACTCTGCTTCATATCTTATGAAGCAGAGTGAGTGATGAAGTTTTCTCTAAGTAGTAATTCGTTTTTGAGAAACGATCTAGACGCTTATCGCAAGGCCAGAAGGTTGTAGGTGGCTTAGAAAAATAATAACTGTAAGGATTTGCCTAAGGTATTTGCCAAGTAGAGATAGTGTTGGCAAAAAAAATTAGGCTTAATTAGAAATAACTTTTTGGGTCCCAATTTCTGTTCTTGACAATTTTTTTCATTACGTCAACACTATATTTTTTGCTTTAATACCATTATTGGTATAACAATAAGCAAAGATTGGTCATGCGGTCCACATTGTGTAAATTTATATAAGTCGTGTGTCTACATTTGCTTGGAGCAGTAATACAAAATTTTGTAATGCGTAAGTACACAGAGACAATGCACACAAAACGCAGGATATTTTTGTATAGTTGCTGGCACGAAAGTTGGCAAGAGTCCTTAGATGCGCACAAGTCGTTTTTTAGGTCAATGTAGTTACCAATCGGGACACGGGGAACGTTTAGCACCGTTCCGTGCGCGCGATTGGTTAGTCAGTTGACACAAGGATCGACTGACCAATCGCGTCGGCGTCCTCGTTCCGTTCGCTCTATATGGTGGTTGGTCAGTGCACGCACTATGTTGAACTTACCCCCGCTACGTCAAAACCTTGCCAAGTTACATGCCGAGGACTATATTACATTACTTAAAATCACGTCTGTATTTTCCGAGGGGTTCAGCAGAGGGGTATTTACACCCTCGTTTTACCAGATTTCCCATGTAATAGAGACGAGCCTTTTTGCTATCAACCGTGCACAACTTGCACAGGCTGAATCTGAAAAAATCAATGTAGCCAGAAAATCCTAATTACACCCTTATACGAACCCAGCAATAGCGTCTAATAGACCATCGAGATCAACAAAGTTATAAACACATCATGTTTTTAGAAAACTAGAAGATGCTTCTAAAATGTTATCAAAGCAGACAAAGGTAGTCAACAAACTAATGAATTACGATAGACAAGATAAACAAAGATGTACAAAATATGGCCTCAAAAAGGGCTCGTTTATCTCATGACAAAACTTGATAAAATCATTGAACAGATATGAAACACGCTATGCAAGTATACAGTCACAGAGCAGAGAATATCTCTCGAAGTCACGATAGGACTTGAACCACGTTACCGCTACTTTATGCGGATGCCACGCTATGCATATCCATACTGCTTACTAATATAATAAATGCGAAAATTTGGATGGATCATGTGTATAGAAAGAAAGAAAGAATGAAAGAAAACTAATTCTCTCTTTTAGCACACATAGATACACACAATGTAGATACAAATAAAAGGGAACCTAATTTGTATGTTATTATTTGTTTGTTTGTATTTGTTCTTTTTTAGGTTTCCATACCCAAAGGATAAAAACGGGTCCCTATTACCAAGACTCCGCGGTCCGTCTGTCTGTCTATCTGTATGTCCGTAGGTCACCAGGCTGTATCTAAAGAACGGTGATAGCTAGGCAGTTGAAATTTTCACAAATGATGTATTACTGTTTCCGCTATAACTAAAAACAGAAACAAATAAATATTTAAGTAGCACGCCCATACCACAAACGTGTTTTTTTGCCGTTTTTTGTGATAATGGTACGGAACCCTTCGTGCGCAAGTCCGACTCGCACTTGGCAGATTTTTTTTGTGTGTTTTTAACTCGATCACGCCAGAACGGCTAAACGGATATGGATGAAATTTGGCACAGAGAAAGTGAGCACATAGGATACTTTTATCCCAGGAATATGTTCCCTCAGGATAATTTTCGACCTAAACTATTCATCCGAACTTGATGAGTAAGGTGTCAATCGATTCGTTATTATGACCCGGGTCGGGGTCGGGTTACAGTTTGTAAAGTTTTTATATAAAAATCAAATGCAATTGATGGCATGGCAAATTCATACTCAAACTCGAAGTATCTATATCTATACTAATAATATGAAGAGGAACGATTTGTATTTTTGTATGTAAGGAATAAACTTAAAAACTATTGGACCGATTTCAAAAATTCTTTTACCGTTGTGAAGCTACACTATCCCCGGGTGACATAGACTTCTTTTTGACTCAGTATTCACACGGGAACTGGAACTACGCGGGTGAAACCACGAGGCGTCCGCTAGTTTCAAAAAAACTATTTAGAAGGGACTTTTGAATTGTCAGCCAGTCAGTCAGAAAGATGAAAGATAGTTGCATTTTCATTATTTTAGGTTACTCTAAGTGCACCCCTGCCTAACTCTTCGGGGTATACGGCGTGATGTTTTGTTAGTTTATAAACAAGAAGTTGGTTTATTCTCTTTACAATATAATCTTATACACGTGCAGACACCCGCGGCAACGAAAACTAATTTATTTTCTAAGAATTTCTAATTTAAATGTTACTTACAAAAGTTATACGAAATTATGTTTATTTTAAATAAACTTGGTTCCGTTGTATAATTCATTTTACATGTGTCAGAATCAGTAAATTATAACAATCGTTTTAGTATATCTAAGGTTTTTCGATTTTAATATCGCCATTTCTGGTGTTCCATCTATTGTTACACTTCGATTTATTTTGTTTATTACTTACTTCGATTGTATCGTGGTGGCTCAGTACCTAGGAACAAGCCTCACGAGCTTCAGATCGTGGCGTGGGTTCTAACCCGGGCACGTACCAATGTGACTTTTCCAGTTAGTATGTACTTTCTAAGTTTATCTGGAACAGCACAACGATGACTGAAAAGTGGATTCAAAGTTATCCATACTAATATTATAAAATATTTATTATTTTGGCGCACGGTTGGCGCAGTGATAGCGATTGACTGCTGCGCTGGTGTCACAGGTTCGATCCCCGCATGAAACAAATATTTGTATGTCCTACAGAAAGTGGTTTCGGCTATGGGTGTTTGTGTATGTGAGTTCATGTTTGTAAACGTGCCCACGATACAGGAATAAATTCCTAATTTGGAGCAAAGTTAAAAAAAAAATGCGAAGTAACTCTTGTCTGTCTGTCTGTTAACTTTTCATGCTTAAACCACTGAACCGATTTAGATGTAAGGTATGGGGTTAGTTTGGGACCCTGGAAAGGACATAAGATAGTTTTAATCCCTGCAATCATCCATAAGAAGGTGGAAAGGTGGGTGGAAGTTTGTATGGTGGACTAATAATTTCTCAAGTAAAGCGGCCTACTCACCTACAATATTATGGCGCGATATGTAAAAATAGGCTATTCGAAGTACTAATGCTGCGCAAACAAATTTGCGGGCAGCAGCTAGTAGAAAATATAAGTTTGAAATTATTATTTTACTTACTTCTCAACATCAGGCAGATTCTTCGCACCCTTACACCTCGCTTCCCACTTGGCCCAGTACTTGAATCCTTCAGCTTCAAACACCTTTACGGCGCAAACGCCATCGTCTTTGATGTCCTCATCTAGGAGTGCTGTAATTATAGAAAAGTTTATTTTAAAAGTTTCATAGAGTTTTATTTGGAATATAATATTATTAGTCTCTGTGGGAATCACAGACAATCGTAGTTTCCCAGAATATAGAATTTTAACAACTAGGGAAGATCAGTTAGCTCTAGTCTGTAAATTAAACTATTCGAACCACCTACGATCTCGAGCAGTAACCTCATCCACGATTTCATGGTACTAGTGACTCCAGGAAAGACAGTGGCACAGTTATCACGTGCTGCCGTGCACAGCGAGGATCAGGAGAGGCATTTATTCGGTCTCCCCAGGGATCTGACCTAACAGGCGTTGGACAGAGGGCCTTCCGGGGTGGTCTTAAGTGAGGTCACGGGCTTCTACGTGCTGATCGTGATCACCAGGTTGGTTTACGTGAGGTAAAAACCCCACACTCTCTGGTCTTTTGCCCAAAAGTACAGGCGCATTTTGAAGGTTTCACGTTATAAACAAGTAAAATTTCAAAATTTAAAAAAACCCCGACACGTTTATCTTGCGAAAACACCCCGATTCAAACAGTAAAATGCTAATAACTTTTGAACGGCCGAACCGATTTTATTCAAACATACCTAAGAACACTCTCGACAAAATTACCTTTCAAACAAAAAAAAACTAAACCAAAATCGGTTGATCCGTTTAGGCGCTATGATGCTACAGGCAGACACACAGATACACAGCAACACACGTGCAACACACCCCTCTTTTTCCGGCGGGGGTTAATAAATATACTGAGACGAACGTTAACCCTGAGACGGTAGCCCTCAAATAAACCAAAAATTCTTATAGATCTGAAATACTAAACTTCTAATCTGTGCATCAATAAAATATATATGAGTAGTTATTTGAAAGTTTACTTACATTCACATGTAATGTCACACTTCCCACCTTTCTTGCCTTCCTTGCACCATTCACTTCCTATCTGAAATTATAATAAAAAATGTTCAAATTAAAGGTCGATCAAGCTAACCTGTTCCGCAGTCCTTTTAAGGCCCTCATTCCATTTAGCCGTATGACTTCCCACGCTATATTAGGATTATGAATGAGCTAATTCTTTAACTAAACACTATTTTTAAAACTGCTTCCTTATATATATATTAGATCGAAATAATTTAACTATGCATGTCAGCAGTATCATGACACAATGAGCACCCAATTGAGAATTTGTAGTTCAAACTTTTCATACTCGACTTTATGATTAGTACCTACTTTTCATACTATAGCATTAAGGCATTTTGATGCCGTGGTGGACCAGTGGTTGAGACCTCGCCTCTCGAGTTTGAATTCCAGTCAAATCCGTGCAAGTACCAAAGTGACTTTTTCAAATTCATATGTATTTTTTAGTTTATCTTAGACATCACACGCAATGGTGAAGGTAAACAACGCGAGGAAACGTGGACTTATTTATAAATGTAAGTCTGAAAAAGCCAAGCCAAAGGTTGTGGGGTTTCCAGAGGCGGCTGAATTAACACTACACATAACAAATAACCATAATAATTCATATCCTCATACGAAAAGAAAAAAGATTAAAGCAGAGTTTGACAGTTTTCAACAACAAATACTGAATTCAGGATTCGGGTGCTAGTCCACAAAAAGAAGAAGACATTCATGATCACTAGTTGGATGATAAACTTACTTGAAACAGTCCATAATATTTCCTTCTGGGGCTCTTCACGACCATTGCCGACGTGTTTCTATCGCTCTCCTGCTCTATCAGACATACCCCTGTAATTAAACAGAAAAACGTTTTGTGATTAACGTCTTTGTTAGTCTGTGATCAGATTCTAATGTGTTGTTGGTCCATGTGTTCTTGGAGTTTAGTAATAATCCATTTCCATGTAAGGTCTCCGGTATTTTATGAGGAGTGAAATTAATACAAGTGTTAACCCAAAAACGTTACGTTTTTCTTTTAATTTATTGGATGCGTTTATTTCCCGTACATAAGGAGTAAACTCCAGTCGTGCGTCGGAGTGACAAATACAGTTTTTTTTCTCTTTTAACAGCAAAAGCTGTTCAATGTATCTTGACTCGTTGGTAAGACATTTATAAGTTAACTAGGTGGTAAAGGGACTGACTGCCAGAATACAGTGTAGTGTGTGTAACGTTTGAGTTTATGAAGTTTCTTGTGTGTTCTTCTCCATTACAAGCAGTAGCTTGTAATGGAGAAGAACACACAAGAAACCGAATGCACGGTAGAATCAATTCTTATTACTTGTAAATTTTAATTTATTTGACGTTCAAAAGTGCCGTTTATTGGTCTAGTTGAATAAATATATTTGGCTTTGACTTTGATATTCTTCTTACTTATTGAAAGAAAGAAAGTGAAAAATATTTATTGCATTTATTTATTGATAGACAATATTTTGAACTAAATTCTCGTAAGGATGATACAGTCTATCTTTTAAAATAAAAATATGTGATGAAGCAAGATTCATATCAAAATAAAATACACATGCCAATCAAATTGGCTTTAAAATACGAACAATTATATTATCAGTACGTAAACATTTCTTGGTTAAATACTAGTAAAATAATAACCTTGTTATGCAATTTTATTTATTCACATTTCTTCATAATAGTTGACAGGTCAATAGTATACTTGATTCTAAAACAAACTGTACATCCTGTCTTGTCACTCAACGTCATTGTTATTGTACGTCATATTAACTATTTACAAATATTATATAATTAATTATCTCATGGGTAAATAATAACAGCTGCACGGGTCGATCTACGAGGTTAAGCAACGCTTGACGAGGTCGGTCCGTGGATGGGTGACCATTTTAACATACGGAGTTTCCACCGTGCCTCGGTAAGCACGTTAAGCCGTTGGTCCGGACTGTCATTTGAAGATCTTTGACAGTTGTTACGAGTAGTGAGAAGCTTGAGATCTGACACCAGTCTAGCCAAGGGGTACCGTGTTACCCAGTTACTGGGTTGTGCAGGTCAGACAGGCAGTCGCTCCATGTAAAACACTGGTACTCAGCTGCATCCGGTTATATTGGAAGCCGACCCCAACACAGTTAGGAAAAGGCTAGGCAGACAGACATATACTTACTTATCTACTACTAGCTGTTGCCCACGACTTCGTCTGTGTAGCAATAGTACCTCGAATAGCCTATTTTTTATGTCGCGCAATATATTGTAGGTGTGTGGCCCGCCTTACTTGAGAATTTATTAGTTCACCTAGAAACTTCCACACCCCCTTTCCATCCCCTTAAGGATGATTATTAGGCTAAAAACTATCGTGGGTCCTTGCCAGGGTCTCAAACTATCTCCAAAGCAAATTTCATCTAAATTGGTTCAGCGGTTTAAGTGTGACAAGGTAACAGACAGACAGACAGAATTACATATCAAATTTATAATATTATAGTATGGATATGAACTACGTTTACATTTTTCTAGCACAAATATTAGACAAAACAGAGATGTAGCCGTACCGTACCCATGTAGCACAAATAAAATGGTTCTAATTTAAAATACTTACAAAATATCCTGGATATTGTTACCCGACTGCTGAAGGAGGGTAATGTGTTTATCAGTCTATGTATGTATGTTTTTTCCTATGTGGCGTTCTATAGGCCAAACGTGTTGGTCGATTTTGATTCGTCTTAACCTTGCGTATGTCACTACATTAAAATTGAAAATAGAAAAACCGGCCAAGTGCGAGTCGGACTCGCGCACGAAGGGTTCCGGACTTGGTAAATTGCGGTTTACGATTTATGACGCATTAAAAAAAAACTACTGACTAGATCTCGTTCAAACCAATTTTCGCTGGCAGTTTACATAGTAATGTATATCATATATTTTTTTCAGTTTTATCATTCTCTTATTTTAGAAGTTACAGGGGGGGGGACACACATTTTACCACTTTGGAAGAGTCTCTCGCGCAAACTATTCAGTTTAGAAAAAAAAAAAATTTGAAACCTCTATATCATTTTTGAAGACCTATCCATAGATACCCCACACGTATGGGTTTGATGAAAAAAAAAATATTTTTTGTTTTAGTTTCATGTTTTTTTTTTATTTTTGTGTGAAAATCTTAATGCGGTTCACAGAATACATCTACTCACCAAGTTTCAATAGCATAGTTCTTATAGTTTCGGAAAAAAGTGGCTGTGACATACGGACGGACAGACAGACAGACAGACAGACAGACATGACGAATCTAAGGGTTCCGTTTTTTGCCATTTGGCTACGGAACCCTAAAAAGGGCGTTTTGGGCGCCATATCGTGGAGCCCCAATTTTTTTTGCTTCCGATCCCTACTTGTGGGTTATCAAAATAAAGGGTTTTAAGAGGTGATTTCAAAAGTATTTTAGACTTATATGTTTATGTGTTTACCTAATTCGAAAGAAAAATGTTAACTGAAATGTTATAAATAAAAAAAGTTGATGCATAATATGAAAAAACCCGACGATTTCTTCATTTTTTTAATTACCTTTTTTAGTTCGGCATTTTACTAACATAGAGATCATACAAATTTATCAGTCAATCGCCTCAGCCATTTCCAAACTACGAGTATGTTGGGGTTTTCTTCCAATCTGACCAGATGCAACTGAATACCAGTATTTTACATGGAGTGGCTGCCTATCTGACATCCACAACCCAGTAACTGGGTAACACGATATCCCTTGGCAAGACTGGTGTCAGATTCTCTGGCATTTGACTATCCGTAACGCACACCTACAATTTATACATAACATTACAGAGCAGTGGTGGCCCAGTGGTACGGGTCGCGACTTACAAGTTGTAGGTCGTGGGTAAATTATTTCATCACCACAGCTCTCAAAACACTGAAGGAAAACATTGTGAGGAAACCGGCATGTCTTAGAACTAAAAAATCGAAAACATGTGCCATCCACCAACCCGCACTTGTATTGGATTACGACCCATTCTCTCTCAAAGAGAGGCGGCCTGCACGCAAAACGGATCAAATGGGAGTTTAAGTGTGGCATAGGACATCTATCCTATCCTATCCTACATAACGTTATTTATTTTATCGTTGGCGACATTTCATCATTTACCTAGCCTGTTCCCAAAGTCCCAAGGTTGGAGTCGGTTTCCAGCCGCAACTGAATGCAGTTGTACCAATATTTAAAATGGTGAACGAATTCAGCTGAATTATATTCTAGGTAGTGCATCTATCT
Organism: Orthosia gothica; assembly: GCA_949775005.1. NCBI lineage: Eukaryota > Metazoa > Arthropoda > Insecta > Lepidoptera > Noctuidae > Orthosia > Orthosia gothica. The sequence continues at coordinate 10,738,557 of OX459052.1, forward strand.
CTCCAAGACTAATACAAATAACACATATTTTTTCAAATATGTGAAAAAAGTACTACAATATCTAGTTTAAGTGAAATAATTCCAGCTCTCAGGAAACTTAACAATATCAGAATAATTTGATGTTTTACTACTTACCAACAAATTCACAGGTGGGCTGTAATTACTGATGCTAAAAGTGATGAGTAATAGTCCATTGTTGAACGGACCAGACTATAAATTGACCTCTGGTCAAGGTATGATAAATATTAAATAGTAGCAAATCGAGTCATTTGATTTGTTGTTGATACTCTTTTATACCATAGAACACTAGGTTTCTCCTATGGATTAATCTATGTGGTCTATCTTATAGCATGGGGTCCCAGCCCTAACAAAGAAAATTGGTTCGAATAAATGGCACTAGATGGAGCGATATGCATCGATTTGTTATTGAGTTGTGTGTAAAATTTTTTTTTTTTTGAATTGATCATAAAATTGTATGTTCTTATTTAATCAACTCTCCTAAGCACAAAATTATGGAATTTCATAAGGCTCTTAATTCACATTTCCATGATTATTTGAAAGGATCATTTAAAATTGATTCTATTAGATGGCACGCGGTTTTAAATTTCTGAGGCATGCCGATTTTTTTAATTTGTATTGTAACACATTTTCGTACAATGAAACGGTAAAAACCTGCAAAAAATACTATTAACCAAATCGTCTCTGTATTTAAAGGAAAAAATGTCTCGAACCGACGTTTTACTTGCAAGTCGCTGCTAACACCATATATAGACGTGGAACGGAACCGAACGCGATCGAAGTCCTTATAAAAATAATCAGCTTAATCAGAAGAAAAACGCTAGTAACGTCGGATCTGTATGCTAGTTTTATATTATCTGTGCTTACAGGAACCGGGTTTTCCGGAATAAAACTGACACTGAGTGATAGTTTAGCTGCAGCGTTTACAGCCACTTCAACAACAAACAAGTGTAGGTAATGAAGATGATGGTGCTTATAAATAATTCTTCTTAAATTAGCTGACAGAGTGAGCTGTTCAGATATATTTCACCACTGTAACACTTTTATTCAAGAACTTCGTTTGTTACCGTTTTAAGTGCGTGTATACAAGCTACTTCTTCTTTCAAGCCTTTACTTAAAACTATTGTACTTATTCTATTCCATGAAATTGTGTCTTCGTCTATATGTGCCCCGTTAGCAAGTAGGTATGGGAGAACAAAAACTGAAGAGGTAAACTTCGCGTAAAAACCAACGCATTAATTTGAAGCGCAATAAAGATTTTCAAATATTTATCTCAATTGTTTTATTTGACTTTTCCCTCCAGGACCACTTAGCGTACATCCGCTTTTGTTGATAGGTGGTGAGTATGCAGACAGCCTACTCTTATTATGTAGTTTGCGTCGATAACTAAAGGACCTAATACTAGAGGCATTGCTGAAGTTGGGTATCTCGGTGCTAAGCCTGATATGACTCGTGTGTCAAATCTCAACGGCGCAATTACCAAATGGGATATCGTAGACCTATCCCAAACACTGTGCCAGTTTCGAGCTGCTTCACAGGATTTGCGTTACCTCTATTCCTTCCTAGCATGCTCAACTACCTGTAACTTCCTCAACTTAAACGAATCCAACTAAAGACCTATAAAGGTTACTACATTCTAGTCGGACAAATTTGAATCAAAATGACACGTAAAGAAGAATAAGACAGACTTCACAGTGGTCCCTAGGTACTCTTCAAACTAGAAGACAGCCATGTTGTTACAGCAGAAAGAGGTATTATGGTGTTACGAGGCTTTCTATGACGACATTTTTCCCGAGATCAATTTTACACCTTGATACACAGATTGATACACCAAAAATTGATGGCGACTAACTACTCAATAACTATAAAATTAAAATGACCATCGAGTCACAAGCAACATTATTACCAAGTCATAATTATACACTTACGTAACTAGAAAAAAACTAGTTTGACGAATGTAAAAAAACCAAAAGGCGTCATTTGAGGATCATTATCAAAACCAAACTAGAGATAAAAAAAACCCGCGTAACGCTTACCCACGATTGAATACCAATCATTTGATGGCTACCAAAAACCATGTTCATATAAGGAAAACCCATTGACAAAATCATGACTAGCAATCAGTAAATGAGAGAATACAATGGGTATGACTGTACAACACAGAGATGTATGTACGCACACATACTTATAAATATCCGTAGATAATTGTAACTTCATTTGTTTCTCACGGATCCGGGAAAAATGGAAATGTACGTAGAATGTGTAGGCTACGCAGAACTGAGTCAAGACTTCTTCAGACTTAGGATGAATGCAAACCTGATTCTAGATTTCCATAACATAACAGACTTGCTTTATTTATAACATTGATGGCTCAATCTTGAACTAAATCTAATGGAAAACTTGTATTGAAACTCATAAATTAGATATTGTCTTAGTCTGCTCAAGAGTTAGTTACGCTTTCAGTATTCAGAGTTTAAGGACCTGATGTTATTTGAATATGTCGTATGTACCAATTTTATGTATATTGAGATAATTATTTTGTGAATGTATCAAAACGGTATAAAAGCCAATTGTTTGGGATCATCTTTTCAGAACATTGCGTAGCAAGACTTCCCAAAGAGAAGCCGATCTAAATGGTGACACTTGAGGAAAGCCTTTATCCCTCATTGGATGTTTTTCGACTAAGATGATGATAAGGATCTGTTTGGAAACGCTATTTCGGATAATGGACTAAAGATCAAAATCCAATTAAACTGAAATGTACGGAACCCAATTAATATTTGCGACACTTAAACTAATTACTTTAAATGTCTATCAACACTAGTCGTATCAAGTATGTATTTGTCTATAGTGTCTGTTACTAATTGTTTAACTCGTCAAAGATTATTAATTTGATTTAATGGATGCAACAAACGTTGCAGCTGTTAGCAACATCAAGGACATGGTGTATTGTTAAAGACAAGCTGTCAATAATAATGAGAAATCATCACCTTCGTTTTGTCTCCTTCTAATCAGACGAGTCTTGTTATCAAAACACAAGGAATATCTGGCGTACATCTTCAGTCATCATTATGAGATAAAATTGTTTGCAGTCACCTTCTTTCTAGCCATTTCACCTTTCACACAATTCATCCAACGTGTCGTGAAATAAATATAAGACAATCAGAAAGGCGATACTGAGGGGACTGCATAGGTTATGCTTAAATTGGCAGTAGATATAAGTAATAGGTAAGTTTTCAGACTTTGAACTTCCTACTTAAACAACTGATTCGGACAGTTTTACCTGCTCCCAAAATATGGGTAAATGAGACAAAAGTATTGGAGGAATGGTGACAAGATACTAAACTAATCAGTTCTTAGTTAACAAAATTATAGTCACCAGCAAGTCAACAGAGACACTGCGTTCAAAACAGTATAATCATAGTGCAAATAACTCTCTTTGATAAATATAGTTGCATTGTCAAAGACACAAATATTGGCTTATGTTCAACTAGTAGATAATAATATGATGGGCCAAAGCAGTTTTCATTTTCAATGGTGTAATAAAATACTGATGTTATTTAATCAGTAAATTAAAGTCAGAGCCTCAAAATCTAATGATCACCTCCAACAATAAAACGAGTACAGACTTTTCATAACAAATTGATGATAAATTATAGACGCACTACTGTACATAATTTTACCGCAAACAGCAACAAAAACACGCGAGAAAATAAATAAAAACAAACAACTCACAATTACTGAGAAAAGTCCTTGAAAAATTATTTTTCAGCAGCTCCCGTGTCAACTGGCATCTCGTATATACTTTGGCTTGAAGTCCCAAACATAATGTTAGAACTAAAATGATTTGGACGATACGTGCACTCGCCATGACGACCGGCTTGCTACTGATAGCAGAATCTGTTTACTAATATGTATTATGTATGCGTCTACGCACCTTTGACATTTATACATTTTACTTTGAGGAAATTCTACGAACTGGTGCATAACCTGTGACGGTTTTGAATGATAATGTTTTTTTTTTGGTTTTTGATAGTTTTAGTACATAGTGGCGTTTATGCATGGTCTACTATTATTAGATAAACTGAAGCTTTTTCGTCCATTCTTCTTCGTAAGAATCCTTTGTGAATGGGCAACAAAAATAAATAATAATTATTATTTTTAAACCTTAATTTTCATGTTAAATTTATTGCATCCATAATGTAAATACAGGTGGTAAATATAAGTTACAGAAACAATTCTGGAACCTATCGAGCACAGCAACATTCTAGATACAGTCCAGTGTCAAGGAGAGAGGTCGAATAGCGCTTAATATTTTCTTTAACAATTAAAATTTCAGTTATCTGTCTGCTTTTATTTGGTTTTAAAAGGTTTGGTTTTGGTTTATTATCTTGTTCTTTAAAAGTGCGCCTTATTGAAATCAATCTTATCTTATTAATTATCCTACCTTTTCCGTACCTTCTGAGATCAGATCTATATTTGATTGGATCTGAATCTTCATTCTTACACTTTTCTATTCCATCTATTGTCTTTTTCTCAGAATTATTAGGAAATAACTTTAACTTACCTACTCCATCTCCACTTTCCACAAAGTCATCTCACTGAAGGTAATTTGTGCCAACCTTGACCAGCTTTAAAGAATCATCTTAGTTTACGTGCCAAAGAATATCAATAAACATTATAAAATCCTAGGTCAGGTGAAACCTCAAGCGACTATACATCTACAAACTGACCGTGGGTCTTTCCCACTGCAATTTGTTGTGGGTGCAATGCATCACTACCTTGAGAACCAGTTTCGCATCTATATGAACTAATTGTTTTATAACTCCAGAGGTTACTACTTTGTATCAAGTGGATCATTTGTCAGCTTCATCATTTCGGTTCTTTTTTTTTTGTCAACAATGAGACTGAGTCTGTGTTTCTGTAAATGTCTCAAAAGACGTCATTCTTTATTCATATAATTAATTTGATATAAATATTAATAAAGTGCATCAGATAATACATACGTTGCTGATTGATGATATTATTTATTTCCTTAAGCTTAACGTCAGATGCTGTTGTTGATATGGCAATATTATACACTTTAAACATAATTTTGCCAATTACAATTAAAATTTCAATTTTGGAGGTAAATCCCAAAAACTTATTCAAAGGTCACTGGTTGGTGGCAATAAGCTGGCCCCCTATAACATGAAACATAAACATAACTGACGAAATATGGGTGTACTGTAAATGGACCTTGCCTGACTCTTCGGGAAAACAGGTCTGATAATTATTGTTATCTTGCGTCAAAATATAATGCAAAAATACATTTACATATCAAAAATCCCTGAACTCTATTATCACTTCAGCTATGTATAACATTCGGAAATACCCGCACAATTAACTTTACCTCTATGTTTGTATTGATAAGAGATTTATATATATTTGCCATATCAGTGGGTTCCAAGAATGCTAATTTAATACGATTGTGCTGTTTACAAATGTTAAAATAGATATATTGGGACAAACCTTTACGCCCCCTTTGATTAGTACTGAGAATTAATTATCTTGAAAAACAATGACATTTTATTAAATTGCAACATAAATAAATATATGACACACAAATACAAAAAGTCACACCTTTTCCCGTAGGAGTAAGAAGAAATTTCAGAATGCCACCAAATATGATCTATTGATAAGAGATTGATCTATAATTGCGATATCAGTGGGTTCCAATAATGCTAATTTGATACGTTTGTTCTGTTTATAAATATTAAAATGGATACATCGGAACAATCCTTTACGCCCCCTTTGATTGGTACTGAGAATTCTTCAAAAAACAATGACATTTTGTTAAATTGAAACTAAAATAAATTTATGACACAAAAAGACAAAAGACAAAAGATATTTATTTCAACTGGGCCACCAAGCGGCACTTTTGAATGTCACAATTTAAATTTAAATGGAATACAAGTTGATTCTACCGTGCATTCGGAAAGTAGCTTGTTATGGAGAAGAATGCACAAGAAACTCCATACTTACTCTTTAAAAAAAAAAAAAAAGATTTTTACAATATTTAGGTACATGAGTACATACATTAATAAATTCACATATGTGAGGACAATGCACCCAGAATAGCACTACACACTATACTATGTAAAGGTATAAAGTTTTAAAAGTACTCACACATGTACTGTGCAGTTATACAATAGGTACTAGAAAAACATCAACATCCGAAGCAGTTGAGTTATGACCAATCCCAACTGACGGCGCCCGTTCACGAACATGACGCATGAATCGGCACCACCCAGCTCAACCATCATGAAGGGAACCGAATGATCCAACACACGCGCCACCATCAGAGAGACATTTGAGAGAGCATGACACACTCAACTGCCAGGGCACACACAAGTCAACGAACGACACATAGGTATAGCAAATGGTAGATTTACAGTTGGGTACATAGTACCCACACACGTGCTGTGCAGCTATACAATACTAAAAGAAATCGAGTCTATACAACACAAACATAAACATATCATTTGTTTTTGCGCCCTAGTGGTTGTGGAGCAGGACTAGCATTGAGCCAAGCATTTTTATCAGTGATATAATCCCCCAACTTATAATATGCCTGCCTGCATAGTGTGCGTTTTATACAATTTTTAATTTTCGTCTCATTCAGTTCTAGAATATGGGGAGGAATTTTATTGTAACATTTTGTACAGTACCCCATGAAAGATGAGGCCACTTTTGCCAGTCTGAAACCTGGTTGAACTAATTGGTCCCTATTTCCGTAGAGGAAGAAAGAAGAAATTACAGAACGCCATAAAATATAATCATCGCACACTCCTTTTGCGTTTAGATTCACACATCTGCCGGTCTATTCTGTAAAAATCTTATGGTGAAAACTCATTATTGAATGGGCTTGAAATGAGCTGTCAATATGCTTTCAACTTCATGTTGAATGACAGTTCACTTCATGCTCACTTCACCCAAGTATTCACGCTGAGATGTTTACAGAATAGCACAATAATTAGCATTAGCATAATAATTATGCGAATAGTCATTGTTGCCAATAATAAATACCCAAACCCAGGCGAAGATGGCGGGATAAACTTGACACCTACATAAAGGACTGGTCTACAGTTGCCCAAAACCGGGCAAAATGGAATGAAGAAAGGGAGGCTACCGCCCTGCCGTGGGAATAATAAATAAATGTGGTCATCGGAATAAAACCATCTTTACATACATAATAGTAACATTGGAAATTATAGCGGGATATCCAATCTATTTTTAGTGAGGAGAGTAACTTACGAAATGGTATTACCGAACAGTGTTCAAAACAATGATATATAGGGGAAATCAATACAAGACATCCCATAGGAGAAACATGTTTACATGCACGTATTAATAAATAATTAATATTGGTACATGATGTTTTTAATGACATGAAGTTGAAGGAAAATAATATTATATATTATAAACTTTATGAAAAAGGGTGAATAAGTAAATAATAAGCTTATATAGGTAATTATTTATAGACATGTAGTTCAATGACCTAGGCAGACTTTAATGCTAAGCAATGATGACTAACTTGAACAAATTTCCATAGATTTTGTAGATGAAATATTATTTGGCAATGAATTGACGAGGATAAAAATGATAAAGGCTAACAAGGAAAATCAACAACTAAAACACACACATTTTTGTTAATTATTTTAATTAAGAATGAAAATGGCATCACATAAATTATTTATTTACATAATTTAAACTAATTAAAGCAGAACAAAAAGTTCTTTGAAAACATTAACTTAAATGCGGTTTGACGCGTTACGTTAATTACAATGCAAATAAAGCTCAAATACCATATAACGCATGTTATAGAATTTCAAAACTTATGATAGGAAGATAGAAGAAATATTATCGCATTCACAAAGACTAAAACACGCCTAAGGTACAATACTCTTTATAATATTCACTGAACGCTTACACACACATACGTAAATCTTATAGACGTTATATCCAAAGGGGAACGAAGGGGACTCAATTGCAATTTTCACTGCATTTCATATAGACAAGTCTTGTGTATGTGTGCGGACGTCAAAAGACAGTATGTGAAATAGTAGGTACTTTCCAGTCTGGAGGGAAATTGGGCATGTTTTGTGAGAATGCATTCCTTACCGCCACATTGAATGGCAAGATGCTGTGCTTTGACGACTGAAATGGCATAGCTGAGCCGATTGCCGCTCCCAGACAAATATTTGTATGGGCCACAGATATTTGTTTCGAGTCTCAATGTTTATTGTTGACTCTGTGTGTGAATATATAGATAACTTCGTAGGAACTTTGTTTATTGAAGGCCTTGAATGAATTGTAGTTTTGTAATCAGATTCACGAATCCAGATATAGTTTGTATCATTTTCTTTACAAGCCAAGCTTACACTAAAAAAAATAATTGTTTAATAGCCTAAAATGATCAGTATAATAAATTTCTAATTTAAAAAGTATTAAGTGAAAAATTCTGAAGGGTACTGAATGTAGGGAGTATCACTAGTCCCAAATACGATGGTCCTATCTTGTCTGATTGAGAAGATGATATGGCCACCTTCCGGTTCCATCGTTAGACCAGCTCCATAGTATCATATTATTCCAAAGTTACATAATATCTTCTACATATTTAATTAATTGAAGCAGCTATGATTATGGAAAATCACTTTTATTAAAAAAAACACTGTAAGATACATTGCTTTAAATGCAAATTTTGAGAAATCACAAAAGGACTGGGCCATACAAACATTGTGTCTATTTGGTACTCTAAACCGACTTGGTAGCTTTTCAACCAAACCATTGCTCTAACCAGGCGATCAACACTAGCATAGGTATATTGGACTGACTCCTACATAACACTACTGAAGCTAGAATTATCTGTAACCATTTCTTCTGTATCTATGAGTATCCATAGTATTTCTTCTACCTCTCCATTGTGACTACAAATAACAATATACGCTCTTACGATATTACGTGTAATTTTGAAGACTTTTCTTACATTGGCAACATAGTAGTGACTAACAAACACTATGAAGATTTGTGATCTAAGTATATTTGGTCGCTCGACTAAATCACCAATGTTTGCAATCCTACTAAATAAAAATATACAAATGAAGTGCACTATAGGTTTTTAATAGATGTGATTTAGTCAGCAAAGATTCAATGATTTTATTTCTCTATTTTTACAAACAATTTAATTCTTTATCTGCCTGCTCTTGTCAAATGTTACTTGGAGTTAGTGCAACAAGTTTTCTTCTTTTATAACTTCTTAACTTAAGTATTAATTATTACAGAGAAATCTTCACATTTCATGTTTTCATTACAATTACATTTTACATAAAGTTGTTTTTCATTCATGACATAATAATATGGGTTTTCATTAACGCTATCATCCAGGAGGGATAGAATAATATTAAGTGCTTTGACCGCTTGTTATTCAATATTATTATGAGGAAAATGGACATTGACGACAATACCTACATTTGATCTAGGTTCCCTATTGTCTTTGATTCATTAATTCAAATTAGAATCGCGCTAACCAATAAATTATTCTAATTACTTAATTGTTGTTGAATTTTACATATTGACATTAATATTCTGAAAATAATAAGACAACAGTCACACAGTTACTTTTTTTATAAAAATAAATGTTTTAATATATACAGAATCTTTTATGATGAAAAAGAAGTTCGATTTTAATTATGATGTTAGTAATATTAAATATTTCACTGAAATATAGAAATTATTTTACTCACGTCTGCAGTTAAATATTAGTTTCCTCTCTAAATCAATTATTGACCCATTTTATAACCCTTACTAACATCATTAATTTCTGAGTTTTAATTGGCAGATATTATAAATTAAATTAATAATTGGAATAATGTTAACAAAAATTTCGAGCATATTAAAACGAAAATTACATACAGACTTCGCATTGGCAATATCTTAATTAATAACGAAATGTATGAGCCTCGTGTTAATATTATAATATTAGTTCTAAACTAAATAATGTTTGAGAAATACGTCTTCACAGAAGACATATTTTAGTAAATTATTAGAAGCTCGTCAAAGTTTAGTTAATAAGCTTCAACTTCGGGAGAAGGTAAATAGTAGGAAACATGATAAGGGCCCCTTCATTGAAAAACGATATCAGAAGGTTAACATTGAACATTTTTTTGCCAGAGAATCCTTAAGTGTAATATGGTCCTACAGAATATTGAACAAAAATCAATAAAAGTACAACAACAAAAACGAAGGCCCCAAATTGCGCCCTTGTGGAAACCTGATAACAGTAAAAATATTAAACACTAGATGCCTTTAATTAAATTGACAATATTGCTATTCGCTTGTTTTTGGGTTAATATGTATAATGGCCACCACTATAAGCAATACCAGCTGCATTGTTAATAATAATAACAACCACGTGGGACAATTTTATAGATTCTTTATAAGCTTTCGGTACACATGAGCACAGCTATTGTTTCAAAGGATGATTAATTTTATCTAAGTTTGACCTATAAACCCTTTTCCCGAAATTGCGATATAAAATCAGTCAATTTCAAGACTAACGAGAATCATTAGTATATATCATAACATTAAAATTTATATTAAAATTTACATAACTACCAACTATTAAGTAGAATTAATTATAATTATAATCTCTCACACTGCTGCTTTACGCTCTTATCACATGCAAGAGGTGATTTTAAACATAACTAAGACTCAGTTATAACTGTTATACAGTACTATTTATAATTATCTACTTAAATAACTTTATTCCCGTCTATTTTATTGTACTTTCATCTCTGAGATATCATGTCTACACGAATGTACTTACTATAAAGATTCCTAATATTTGACGAGGCGTAGAGGTTGAACATTTTAATTTTGTTTGCTTTACTAAAATACAAAAATAACTTGGTTTATATTTGGACCTAAATATAGCCAATGATTGAAGAAATTTTGACTCGGTCAAAATATTAAAAAGCATACTCAATTACTATACATAAACATCCAAAACACTGGTTTATTAAAAAACATTGAATAAAATAGAAACTAAGGTTTTGATAACGGAGAGGTGCATATTTACAACGACTGTTAACTTAACAAATAAAACAGAAAAGAAATTAAAAATAGAATCTTAAGCGTATCTGTTAAATAATTTATAGTCCAAATTAGTGAGCCATTTGGAAATTCCGATTTTATTAAACAAACAATAATATATTTTCACAACACCTAAATACATTTCGAATTTAATACTTCATTAACAACCAATCAAAATATATTAAATAATTTTCACGACTAGTAAAACGAACTCTTCTATAGTTCATTCACACCTTCGAGGTGGCCGTCAACATCACATAACTGGCCCTTGGATTCTCCTCTTGCACTGGTTCCTGTCTAAAGCACCTGTGTGGCTCAAACTCCGCTGGTTTCTTTAGCATTTTCCTCACGAACCACACCAAGCCTATCACAATCACCATCAAACCAAGAGCCACTCCGATCAACGCTGTATTCAAACCTTTAAAACCTGCTTTCATTTCTAACGTTCCGAGAGACTCTATTAGCTGCGGGACGACACATATTGTTCTCCTTTCATCGACCTTATACTTTGAAATTGCTGCGCAAACTTCATAAGGTCCCCTTACAAAACCTTCCATGGATATCTCTAAAGTCGATTGGCAGGGAGTATCTTTCTGGGCTACAAGGGACCCTCGAGATAGAACAGCGAGGACGATGTAGCAGTTGGTGATAGGTCTAACCTCATTGGATAGTCTTTGTGAGCGAGGTAGTACATACTGGGGTCTCTGTGGTAGTCCAAAAACTGATATGAGGACTGTAAGTACACCATCGCCAGTGACGTTTGACCTGACTTCTGACACTCTGAAATGAAACACTTTAGTCAATAAAGATGAAGATTTTTAAACAAATACAAGTGTGTTGGTACATAGAATACCCTTAGAGGCAAGTTATTTACGGAATATTCATCTCACCTTAAAAGGTTACTTTCAGGGGCCCGCGTCACTACTATTGGCACAACAGTACCAAAAGCGGCTCGTTGTCTGACTTGCATTGGAGCACCGCAGCCCAGCACCAATGAGAGGGGAACATCAGTATTGTCCATCTCTTCTAGAGCTATGCAAAACCTAGGGCAGAAATATATCGATAAATTTCAAGGAATATGAATAATTTACGCCATCTAGTTCAAAAATCTGCCTTGCAGTAATCAAACACTTTACAGCATCATCGTTAATACTTTGTTGGCATAATAATAAACATTTAAATATAAACATTTATTAGTTTTGGTATATTTCGAAAATATTATCATAATTTTTAAAGCGCCTAGTAAAACTCTCATAGCTATAAAACATCTCCCTGCACCGGGTTCATATATTTTGGTCAGGCGTCAACAGCTCACAACGATCGACGATATCGCCATACACAATGGGGTCAATACTAGATATTATATCCACGTACACTCAAGCTTTTATGCGCAGTGAGAAGAATTTCAAACCATTTTGGACGCAACTGTTTGTGAATTCTTTTACTACATGGACGTGTTTATTTATATACAAAACTCCTGCTGTAAATCAAATTAAATCGAATATTTTTATTTCAACTAAACAATTTTAAGTACTTTTGAATTGTCAACAAAAAAAATGTAAAATGAAGCTATTTGCACATTCGCAAGCGTCAGTAGGTGGAAAAGAACGTGCAATGAAACTCCAAGGGAACTCTTTTTCATCAATAAATTTTAATTACAAGTATTTCAACTAACCGACTTCCCAAAAACCTGTAATGCCCACAGTGATGCCAGAATAGATTATCTAAATAACATGTAACTTGAACATAACCGTTGAAATGAGAATGTACCAGGGTGAACTGTACACATCTGATGATCTGAGTACCTATTTAGAGCATACTGTGTGAAAAGTTCTGTTGTATATGCTCGAAGTTCTACATCAGAATTTTATCAAATTAAATGGGATCATTTCGGAATAAACATCTTTCAAACAAAAAAGTATTTTGCAAATGTTTTTTTCGAAAGAAGTTTTTCTGAGTTCTTCAATAAATGACGGAAAATCTCTTGGAATTGCTGCAATCGCATGTCTGTCTGTTTATTGTTTACATACCATCTCGCCAGTATGCTCTAAACAGGTAAGCAGTTGTGTACAGTTCACCCTGGTACACTCTCATTCCAACGGTTATATTCAAGTAACATGTTATTCAGGTTATCTATTCTGGCATCACTGTGGCATTACAGGTACCTAACTAAAGAACTTGTCCATTATATACCACTAAAAAGTGAAAAATAAAAACTTTTGTACAAAAAAATGTAAACGACTTCAATTTCGGAAGTCGGTGTCAAAAAATGAAGAAATGAAAACAGGAACACCGATTGCCGAAATTGAAGTTATTCTTCGGTTTGTACTGTTATTTTTTGGTTAAATCATTCTTGTTGGCAAATTAGATATATGTGAGAACGACATAAAAGACGCGATATTAATTCAAAAACTGCTATTGACTCCAAGGGACTTTACTGTGATCATACACACGCCAAAGTAATAAACAGCTCTAAATTTATGGCTGTATACCGAATATTAATATTACATTTCCCGAGACTCACAGACGAACAGTAATTACTTAAATAAACAAATAAAACCAATATACTATTTCACATTTAATTTATTTTGCTGGAGGAACCGTGGAATTGAAATAACATTTAATATCATCCAAAAGCAGCTGAGTGGATTACTTGGTTCCTACTAAATTAATTTCTATTATTTCCTCAAGGCCAACTCCTATTAAACTTTGGTACGGGTAAATGTTTACTCTTACTCTTTAATTTGTCTTTGCGGTTATAACTTGTTCAATGTTGATGTAATTAGTACGTTTGTGATTTCTTTGAGTTGTGGTTTACTTATTTGCGAAGGGTTTACTTCCTTATTTAGATTAAAGTTTCAATTTCCACATAGATTTTAATTTAATCTGGCCTTGTTACTAGGTACAATCAACAGCACAATATTGGTAACGAATCCACAAGTACCATTACTGCTACGATATTATGTTGGTGTTAATGCAAAATTGTTACTACTGCCATGCTTACAGCACTAGTAACCAATCCTACTATTCAAAATTCTCTTTTTTTCAGTTGCAGCACCCCATACATCTTATTTATTAGATACTATCTTCTGAAAGTGTTTTCTTATCCCAAAGTAACGTTATACCGGGATAAAAAGTAGCCTATGTACTATTCCAGACTATAATCTATCTCTGTGACAAATTTCATCCAGATCCGTTCAGCCGTGTTAGCGTGATTGAGTAACAAACATACACACATCCATCTAAACTTTCGCATTTATTATATTAGTAAGATGTGATGTTGGAGTCAAGTTTTGTAACAACAGACTATAATACTCACGTATACTGATCAACAGCATCAATCTTCAGTCCTCTCAGCACCACATTTGCCGGAGCTGCTCTATGACAAGCCACATGCTTCGGTAGACCTCCAGCCCTCGACGCTGTCACTCCAGTACATCTGTAGCGGTGAGTCGACGGAGGGTCTACTGTCCAGGATAGATGGACCTCTTCATCGTCGTGCCAGGCGTCTATCAGACGAACCTGGTGAACGTAAAGGAGATATAAATATATGTTATGGACCAACATTTTTAATACGGCATTAATCATAATGCCCGGGCAATTTGAAAAATGCGCAATATGAGTAGGCAATATGATGAAAACACAATAATAATTACATTGACCGAGTTTTCTAAACAATGCCATCACTTATTGGGCAGGGTAATAAAAAGATGAGTTTTTTTTAATTATTTTAATGTTGACATTTGATTTAATATAAGATAAGTAAGTACGATTACTACTTAAGCAACAAAGTCGACGGAGCCCTATAGCTACTGAACTTATCCTCCATTACTTTCCATCCTAACATAATGTATGTCGGGGTGCCCTAAGCTCCCGAGATCGCTACGCTCGCTCTTGGACTAATTCATTGACCATAATTGTCGAATTGCCCAACCGTTACGTAGCAATATTCATAATGACCAGACAATATGATAAATACAGGAGTTTAAATCAGTTTTTCCCACACATTGCCCGATTTGACTTGACTTGATTTATATATTTAATATAAATCTATGCCGTAAGCTTTTTCATCGAACACAATCAAAGAAAATCTCACACAAGCATTGGCATTTTCTAATTAGGTCAGAAGTTATATTCATCATTTTAGCATCCAAGAACTAAGACTTAGGCATCATTTTAACATATATGTGAAGAATTTATTATAGTAATTTTAAACGTAAACCAATGATTACTCAAAGGCATGACTCACTAAGCAACAAAAAATCTAGTGATAATTCTGAATCATCCATAATTTATGCATACAATAGAATTTGGCGTGACTACCTACTTCGGACTAGCACAATCAAGCTAATATAGAGAAAAAAATCATATTAGATGACTAACTCTCAGGCTTAAAACCTACGCAATGTTAAAAGGATATAATAATATATTATATTTATCCAGTATCATCTAAGCGCCTTCTAACAATAATGCGAGTGATTCATCGTGATAAAAGTGTGAGATTGCCAATAAAACTTGTTCAAAACGGATGCTACAGATATAAAATTCAATATCAGATGTTACTTTATTGAATCTAAATGGTTTTATATTCCTTCGATGTGATTCACGATCAAAAAAGTCTTATACATTTCGTGTTTCAAGCAACAGTATGTTGCACGTTAAAACCAAATATAACCTATATATTACTGCCGCCCGCAAATGCGATAAGACCGCCCGTTGTATGTTTTTGGTATTATGTTCCTAGTATATTAAGGTGTACATTAAACTATTTAGAAATAAATAAGCTAGTTTATCGATAAACTAACCAAGTGAAGTAACCCTTACCTTAGCTTCTGAAATCGGCAAATCCTCTTCAGCAGGAACTTCCAACTCTTCATCATATAAATCATCATCAATTCCCTCTTGCTTATCAACATATACCTCACCTCCATTATCATTATCATCACCATTAATCTTATAATCGTTCACAATCGAATTCGCTAAAACTTTATTAAAATCGTAATTCGTATCTTTTTGTTTCAAGTCTGTATGTTCGAAATCATCGCAGAGTTTATTTTTGGACAATCTAGATAACAGCGCACCTTCCAAATGTGGTGGAGTAGCACACACGGCAACAGATTTATCAGTTTGCGGCAGGTTTTTTGCTTCCCTTAACCACCTTGCGAATCCGGCCATTAGGCAATCGCAATTAAGAGGATTATCTGTAAAAGAGAGCAGAATTTATCTTTACGACCCCGAATAAATGTGGGTGAAGTTTACAGAGGAAGTTTAAAGTATGAGTAATTGCTTATTTGATTCCATGCAATTTAACTTTTTGTTATTTTCTGATAGGGAAGTTTAATGGAAACAGGTACTGCGCTGGCTTTTGTTTTGAGCTTAGGGATTCATTTTAGTAGCATAAATACTGTTTTAATAATTTTCTGTGTAGAGTTATTTATAACTTTGAGAGCTCCTTATTTGAATATAAGCTAGAAAAACAACCAATTTGCGTCAAAGTAATAAATAGTGAGAAGTTTTTGTACTCATTTTACCAGATAATGTATTCATATCACACATTGTGGCCTTTCTATTCCCTTCCAAGGCCTACAACGCAAAAACGCGCGAGAAAAATGAAGTTACATCAACAAAAGTGTCAGCGGCCAGGATTATTCCTTACAAAAAAAGCCCATAAAGAGAGTTACAAAGGCAGAAATAGTTAAGAGTCACGCAACAATATAACAAGCGAATATCGATGGGTGAACAAAGAGGCTCCGACGTCACCTCACTGAAACGTTGAGTATCGACAAATATCTGTATGATACATACTGCTACTGAGAGGTAAGGCCAACAAGAATGTCGTCTAAAATGATTCAAGCTTTCAATATGTCCTAAAAATTTTATTAAGCAGTTGCCTGGAGTTTGACCTCTTAAAATATGAGTATCGAGTAGTGTGTTAAGATCAAGGAAATTAGTAATTAAATAGTCAATTTAAAAGCCACTAAAATTTATGGAAAAATCATGGAACTGTCATTTTATCATAATCAATTCGTAACTGCTACACAGTTTCTGATATTAATGCAATACTATTTAAATAGCCCATTATACTTCTAAATACTAACAATAGAATCTTGGTATCTGGAACTTGATATTATGCCTTTGTATTAATTGTATAAATATGATTTCCTGCATGCTCTGTCATGACAGCATGCAGCTGTTCCAGTTCATTTTTGGTTCAGGCATGTTTGGTCTTATATGTGACCAATATTTAGGTAGCTATTTCTGAAAATATTGTGACTATACCAAGTTTTCAATCCGCTTTCCATACTCCTTATCCATATGTCCCCCTAAAGTGCGTATCATCGTGCCTCCATTACCTTCAATGGTGAATCGGCCGAGGTCCTTGTGCAGTGCCAAAGCTCCGTCATCTATCATCGAGATGTCGTTATCGTGAAGTAAGAGCTCGGTCAGTAGCCGGAGAGATTTCAAAGGCTCCGCTGATAAGGATCGGAGGAAATTGTGTGAAAGGTCCAGGTGGGCCAAGTTTGTAAGCTGGGCGAGCGATGCACCTGTGGATGTTGATAATTCACTTAAAGAAAATTTTGTTGTAAATCATGTAGAGTTGAAGATCCCGAACAAAGTAAATGTACATATATAAAGTTTACTAACAACTAAATTGGGTATCATGCTAAAAAACAAAATAAGAAACACAAAGTACTCATTTGTTTTATATAAGGGTTTGTGAAATTCAATAAAAAACGAATTTCATAATCGAGGATTATTATTATCGAGGTACTGCCATCCACGGTTTGTTAACAAAAGTGGAAGAAAGATTTCTTTTACGTCCTACGAATTTTTGTCAGCAAAGTATCCTTTGATATTTCAAAAAACAGAACCAAATTTGATTCATTGAATATCTTTATTTAGTTATACTTTATATTCTGAAATAATTAAAAATCATATTATAGTTTGAGCTATAAATAAAGACACCACCGAACCCTTTCTAAAATTAGAAATTATAAAATAATTTACATTTAAATATTATTTCTCTTTTTGTAAAATCCGAATTTTATAAAATCTTTTGCAAAACAGTCTTACAAAATGGTATTTTGATTTTCTTTCTCAATGGCTGCCTCCAAATCTTATGTAAATGTTAAAAAAATACCTTTCCGTCTTATTTCCGTCGGGCCCAGGCGACTGCTGAGATTTTTTGCCGGAAATTAAAACGTCAAGGCATTGACTAAAAGCTTTAAATGGACATAATCTCTTTTAAACTAAACTCATCGAGCGGAAACAGGATAATACTAATGATGTTGACTTGGCTTATTAAAAAAAAGATTTTTGAGGTTATTGGGACTAGAGTACTTATAAAATATTTTACAATGCATGTCCTCGAAAATAGCGATTTCCAAGCAGCCAAACTGTGCGCTTTCCGCACAGTTTGTCACTTTTTTCACTAGCGCTTTTTACTTTTCAGTATTTTTTTTTAACTTTTAACTCCAACTTCAGCCCGACGCATAGAGTTTTTATTATATGAGAAAAGTTTTACAAATTAGTTAAGTACAGATTATCATTCATATAAAAGGTAAAATAAAACTAATACTTCATTAAAAGCGTTTTAATTGGGTACTCTAGATTTAGATTTTGATCAATAAAGTATTTTTTATTTCCTCGCACAACGTTGTATGATACACGTACGTAAGATGATTTCTGTCTCGTGCTGATTTATCCACTCACTCGCTTCGCTCGCTCGTGAATCCTCATCGGAAATCACATACCTTTTGCACTTGTAGCATAAATAACTATTATAGTTGTGTTTAAAAATTAAACTCGAAGTGAATATCTGTATCTAACATTGACTGACAAAATAATATATGGGTTCCCAAAACAAATATCAAATCATTAACGCTTCCTAGATTATTACTTTCTTCAAAAATATTTTAGAAATGTTAACAAAGTTTCTAAAATATTTTAAGTTAGCAGCCGTTTATTTATTGATAGAGATTTTAAAATCTACAATACATCATTTTATTTATTACAAAGATGTCTCTTCAAATAGCTACATGGTTAATTTCAGCTTCATCTTCACCAATTATTCTAATTTCAAATTCATACCTTCGCTTCCAAATTTTTTTTTTAAACCTGTTACATTTATAAATGCAAACGTTATATTTCAAGAATGATCTTCAATGCAAACATTATTAAAATGACGTAAGTCACACAATACGATCGTGAATTTAACTACTTCTTATAGCGATATATACCAATATTATTACATTACATTCATTATAAAATAACTTACCTGATACAGCAACAATCTCATTATGAGACAAATCCAGATGCGTCAGGTTGGTGATGTGCTTAAACGCGTAGTCCTCTAGCACATCTATCTGGTTGTTGTGTAAGTTCAAATGAGTTAAGTTCGTGAGACCTGAGAACACGGACCCGTTGTTAATTTAAAGGATTCTCCTTGGAATCTGGGGTTTTGTAATTGGTACTAAATATTTAAGAGGAAAATGTTGTAGGTTGTACGGTAGGTCGATGTTAGTCGCTAGAGAAAATGTCAAACAAAATATAAAACAAAATGAAAATTAAGTGCATGTACAAAGGCGAGCCTAACACAAAGTTTAGTTTTCGCCCAGCAAACCTTTGTGTGGTAGAGAAAGATCACAATAAAGGATAGCATCCAGATTACAATTAAAAAATAGTATACGCCAATGCCATACATCGATATATTATAACTGTTTATGAAATAAAATATAAAACCTTAATATATGAGATACCTAATAATAAAGAGCAAAAATAAGTCGACAGCTCGTTAGTATATTAGTATAGTTTATATTAGTATTGAGTCTCAATAGTATACTCGGTACAGATAGCTATATATACCCTTAATTGTACGCCATTAAATATTAACTTTTTTGACTGCAGTACTGAGTGAGCTTGAAATACAGCATCAGAATCTTCTCAATATTCTGAGCGAAATTTTTGACGTTTGACACAATTCACCGTTGATCCATGCATATATGCATGCATCGATCGTCTGCATTCAGTATTCAAGCTTTGACAGATGTCTTGTACCAAACGAAGCGGGCTATGTTAAAATATGCCAACCGAATCCCTTTGAGAACAAAATTCAGAAAAATATAATGGATGCTGTGAAAAACAAGATAAATCAAGTTGAGAAGAAATCTTTTAAAAGGCATAAATCAAAAGAAATCGCACTTGCAAAGATACATGAGCCATGCAACTATGTGAATACCAAGAGATAAAACAGAAGACCGTTTCAAGGTGCGACTCAATATTATTGCACGATTTTGAAAAGATATATTCCCACGCATTAAATAAAGCTGCAATTCCGAAAGCAATGGTAACTTTGCGCACCGCGCCGACACGAAAAGCCGTGACCAACATCACATGACAAGTTGTGCCTATGTGGCAGTGCTATTAGACCGATTAATCGGAATTACGAAAATGTAGTATTCATTTTGAGTGTCCTATCACATAGAAATAATTCAAGTTTGTATTTGGGTGATAGGACTTTTACAAAATTGATATTCATCATCAGCCTTTTTAATGTTCCCACTGCTGAGACACAGGCTTCCTTCTCTGAGAGAGGGAATGGGCCGTAATCCACCACGCGGGCCCAATGTGGGTTGGTGCATGGCACATGTATTCGATTTTTTATTACTAGGACATGCCGGTTTCCTCACGATGTTTTCCTTCACCGTTATAAGAGCAGTGGTAGTGAAATAATTTACACAAAGTAAAGCGCCTGCCTGGGTTTGAATCCAAGACCTACAACCTATAAGTCGCGGCCGATACCACTAAGCCACCGCTGCTTTCACTGATAATTGACTCAAAAACTCATAAAAGTCTTTACCTAGATTAACCAGACTTCACCCATGATTTTTATTTTTTTTAATGAGGCCCTTCATTGGTAAAATTAATCCTTCTTATAGTAGCGTCATCAACCTCGCCATCATATTCCATTCGTGGATCAACGTTACTTAGAGTAAGCGCAATACGTTTTATTCATCCACTCCGCTTTGTCAAGCATCATACTATCACTGAATCCCTTATCTCATACCCCACACAATCGGGTCCGTGCCCAATCAACACGATTAGACTCAACCCGAAGAATAATACCAGATGTTTTACTACCAAATCAGTGCCATTTGTACATTCAGGCAAAGTGATATTTAATTCTAAATACCTTATAAATTAACTATGTTGTTATGATATGATGAAATTTATCCTGGTAGTCAGTGATTTTGTTTCAAAAATGTAGCACCTACTTGTTACCCTAATAATTATAATCACGTATAAAGACTGATCCAATAAATACCACCGTGCCACTATAATAGCTATAAGATTGTAATGATAACTAACAATAATCTGTGATTTCTACTACAAAGTACAAAGTTTAATATATTAAAATAATTATGCTATACTAAAAATTAATTATTTATTTGTTTATCCAACATTATTTAAATTTTACATTATCTGTGGTGCAAGCGCTAATTCAAGACTTTTCTACCTGACTATACATCGACGTTTTTACGCCTATCAAAACAGAAACATGCAGGTATTATTCTTCGAGTGGAGACTAATCGGGTCGAGTGGACACGGACCCACACAATCCAGCCATCTTTTTGCACTTTACTTAAAATATAGTACTATCAGCCAACTATACATTTGATAACCGTTAAGACTATTTTTGCTTGCAGGGCTCGCCCTCTATAGTAACGCCGACTTATACTCATCAACCAATAGCATCGCAGCATTGGGTGACTGTTTCTCTAGTACCGATCGGACCCTTGTTTGTGTAATAAAAAAGACGGCAAAAAAAAACAAACGAGTAATTTTAACTAAAAAAACTTCGTTAAAAAAACAAAATGTTAAGCATTAAAACTTTCTCTTCTTTGGTCCTATTTTTTTTCTATTACTATTGGTCAGCCAAAAAACAATTTTTTTTTCTCGGATCCTTTTTTGTTTAACACTGCTATGCATATTGGCATGGCTATTGGTCAACGCAAAAAGGGCGGACGCAGATGTTGTGGTCTTGTTGCACGGGCTTTTGTTTTCAAAATGATCAGATGTATAGTTGGCTTACCTATATACATTAGTATAATATTGTTCTCACCTGACAAAGCTCCACGTCGTATACTGGCAAACGTGTTGTCTGACAGCTGAAGCGTAGTGAGACAGGTCAGTGTGGGCACTGTTGTGGGTCCTAGTGGTCCTTCTAGTGCATTGCTGGATAGGTCTAGATCTCTTAGCATGTGAGCCTCCTGAAAAATAATATGATTGTAAGCGACCTTCTTGATCGCGATTTATATCTAGGGGAATTAGTCATCGCTGTCCGTATGTACAGCGCCTACACTTTTTCAAAATAAAGACACTGCGTGACCGTCGCCGTACGCGTGATCTAATTTTCCTTTACAAAATAGCAAACGGGTATATTAAGTGCAGTGATTTAGTAGAATGTATCCAATAT
Source organism: Orthosia gothica (assembly GCA_949775005.1). Classification (NCBI taxonomy): domain Eukaryota; kingdom Metazoa; phylum Arthropoda; class Insecta; order Lepidoptera; family Noctuidae; genus Orthosia; species Orthosia gothica. The sequence goes on from OX459052.1 coordinate 10,761,184, forward strand.
TCAGTCCCTTCAAAACTACCCAGACATCCCATCACAAAATTACTACATATTCCATTCCGCAAAACCAACCTAGGCCTCAACGCTCCACTTCTCCGCATGTGTAGAAGCTATAATAGTTTTTGTACAACACCAGATACCGATTTACACGGTATTTCACTGAACAAGTTTAGAAGAGCAGTCTCGGAGGTACGGGAGTGCGCAAATATTCCAACTTAGGCTAATTACGAATATATTTATCCTACTTCTTTTTCTTTTTTTATGCTGTGTTTTTCATTTTGCATGTTTTATTTTTAAGATGTTTTTTAAGTTTAGAATAATATTTGATATTTTGTTTTTTCTTTAAATAATTTAGTGTTTCTGACCATATGGTGTAAGCTGCGTATACCTGTAATAGGCACACATACAAGCCTTTATTTTTTCTTTGTTTACTACAAACCTGTTTTGTATGTGATGCTGTTGGTGTACCTTATAATAAATAAATAAATAAATAAATCGCTCGACGCAATTCGATTTACATCACACCGACAAGCGAGTTTTACTAAGCGCAATTGCAAGTACGTTAACATCGACTCAATGCGATTTATTTCGAGCGATTTATACTTGAAATTTTCATAGAATATTATATGCGCAAAATCATTGATATGCGATTTGCAATTAAAATTGCTTTGCGCCATCAGCATATGGCCGATTTCTGTGGCGATTTTAAACAAAGTTTATCTACTCGATTATGCCGTTGGATCGACACCCATTTGAGGAAATATATAAATCTATCGAATCATAGCAATAATGAGAGCAAGACTTTGGGAACCGGAATAAGTTGTTACAAAGTTGATCTAAAAATGGCTGTCTTTTATGGCTTTCAATTCTGAGAATTAATACACTGTGTGCTAATTTTAAGTTTCCTAAAGATAAGTTGAATGTGATTTAATATACGAAATTCTCAATTCGTAATAATGTTATGTCTGGAAATAGAAAAACAAATCAATAAACATTGAAGTATACATCGACCTCTAATACTTAGATTGAATAAGGCTAATTTTGTAATTTTTTCTAAGTAATGAGGACTGATATAAGAAAATTATATTCGATTGGTAGTAAAAGATTAATTTGAAAGTAGCTGTGCCCGCGGTTTCACTCCGATCAACTGCCTACCCTACCCTACTTACCTTCCTATCTACCTTTTTTTTATCACCAATTTTTTTCTAGGGTCATTCTTTCGCAGAGAATCTTAACACCGTCATTCACAAAATGATGAATGAATTCAACTGTCCGAGTATCTGAATTGCGTGTGTTGTGATATTTTACTTCTTGAACACTTTACATTCATCTAACTTTTGATAGAGTGAACTGATTGTGATTAACCAAAAACTAAATAATGCTTCAAGTTAGGCACAATTTTTAAACATAAAGGTTATCTTAATTGGTATCGTAAAATTTTCGTGATGCGTGCACACCTGAACAGAGAAACAGATGACCTACAAACAGACAAAAATTCAAAAAATTAGATACTATTTAAATTTAAAAAATTGGGTAATTAGGCATTGGGTTCTGTTAGTTATCCTTTATCGTCCTGGCAATTTTTTTATATTTTCGGAGTACAAAAACTTTTCTCCAGATTTATTATATGTATTGATTTATTAATTAAGATAAACAGTCCAATGCGAAGCCGATGATGGGCGATAGTAAGATTTAACAAAAAAGTAAAAAAAGATCGACTCCACAAAGGAGTGAGAACAGTCGCACTCAAACCAATGATTGTGGTGAGTGCGCTTTCACTCACTGTGACGTGAAGCGCTCGATGTTTGAAATCAAAGTTCTGTATCTATTTATTTTAGGACTCAGTGTATACGTTTGAATAAGTTAATAAAATGGTAATCAGCATTTTCTTAATATATTACAAAGATTCTTTCATCTTCATCATAATTATTTTTCCAAATCAATATTTCTTATTAGTGTCGATAATAATTTACTTTCTTTTGTGTGAAAATAAAACTTATTTCATTAGTATAGTTCACTATTCACAGTCTATTGTCCAGACTATTCTGAAGCCCAGACTAAGTAATTGTTCAGTTAAATTATCGAAAAAGAACCTTTCAATCAATTTTCGAATTCCAGTTACTTATCGGTTTTTTTCTTAGAGACCTTGTTGATTTGCTTCTAAAGTATTAAAATGATAAATGAAATCAATCTACGAAAATTCTAAATTCATTAATGTGACACACATGAATATTTCAATATATGTTTTTAAGCTGACATGGCCACAATCATTATCATTAATATCCCGAAACAAATATTAATTCTAATGAATATTTCAATTATTGTTTTATTTTCAGAAGAACCAATATCAGTTTAATACATCAATGAATATCAGCGATATTTTCAACAATGATAAATTCAATTGTCACAGCAATTAGCCATATAGAGCTTTGAGTTTTGTGGAATCTAGATTTACGATATTACACATCATTCAGTTATTCCATTTTCTTATTTTACAATTTTATACTTACATATTATTTATATCAATAGGGTAGTTTACTGTACATTTTTTTATTGTCCGTCAGGTAGATTAATAAAAAATATTGGACACGTAATTTTCTTTTAATACGTAAACATAAACTAAAAATATCGTGAAACGCCACGCCGCTAATACACTTTATACTGCTTTAGTGACATCACAAGCCCCCACTCCTTAACTTTGATGTGCTTTAACTTTGTAAATTGTTATTGATTTGGTAAAGCATACATACGTGTCCAATATTATTTGATAATCTCACTGACGGACTAAATAGAATTATATTTTTTTCTAACTAGGAAACATCCCTGTTGAACTGAAAGACTTCTTTAACATTTTTTATAAAATAATTTACCTTTTTTATTTCCAAGTTTATGTACTATTTCATTTGTTAAGATATTCTTTACAAATGAATTATTATGAGATGTACAACGTCTCTTGCATCTTGGTCATTCAAACTTTTTTCACCTAATCTGCATAGCCTTTTCTCACCCTTCCAAGCTAACTGAACGCAGTTGATTCATTCAACTATTTACATGTTCCAAAAATGACTTCTCCGATTCAGCTAGTTTACGAGTTATATGAATTTATGAATAAAATAAGGCTCTGGTGTAAAGTTTAACTTTTCGAGATACTAAATGTTTGCTTTCTTGTGACGTTTATATTGACTCCACAACCTGACCTCCTCAACTCGTATACTGAGTAACACAGTATCACCGGTAAAGCTCCCAGTCATCATGACGGGAATTGTTTCCACACCATAAGCTATTCTTATTTGTGTGCAGTTCCAGCTAAGATATAATCTTACCTTCAAAGCTGACAAAGCTGGTACTTTCAGTAGATTCCCTCTTAGCCTCAGTACACTCAACTTTATCAAAGGCAGAAATGCTCCTTCCGATATATCCGTCAGTTGGTTGTCGCTTATGTCCAAGTACGTTAGATTTGTGATACCCTGTGGATGAAATATATGGTTTATATATTTTGAAATTACTGTTCTGGATCTTATTGTTTTTCACTAACTAGTAATATGATGTTTTCTTTAAAATATCACTGCAAATCACATTTCTATAAAATTTCTTTGACCATTGAAATGTACTCGTAATACGGTTTTCTTTGAGTTTATCTTTGGCCATTTATAATCTAACTTCGATACAAAAAAGAAAGTATATTGATGCCTTCAATCTCATTCCAGCGTTTATGTTCAGCAATAAACTTGGGTATTTTTAACACCTACACATCTTATATTTTGTATCTACTTCAACACAAAACTGTATCTGACAGCCAGTTTTCTTCAGTTAAAACATAAAAGCTTAAAACAAAACGAACTGAATTTTCAAAAAAAGAATGAAATGTTTCGACTTACCTTAAATGAGTTAGAGTCTAAAGTATGAATTTTGTTGTTTGATAAATCCAAGCGATCCAAATTCCATAGTCGAGTTAGTGCTTCTGTCGGTACTATCGGTAACTGATTGTTGGGTAAACCTGAAACAAACGATTACAAATAAAAACAAAATTATAAATAAAAGTTCCCTCATCTTGTCTATTACGTTTGGGTCACTTAGGAAGGTGCCATTTTACCTTCAAAAATATTTTTACTATCTACTTTAGGTGGTAATTAATACTAACAATCTACCATATACGCTCAATATGCTTAAAGAGTGGCACAAAGTTTTCTTTTCAAGTATGTAAAGATAAGCCTATCTACTAAAACCCTTATAAAAAAGAATCTGAGCACTTTTTTGTGCTTAGCACATTTAATTTACAAGTTTTCAATAGAAAATTTCAATCAAGAATAGAATAGAATATACTTTATTGTACACCATAAAATATGCACATCTAATTGATAAAAAATCTGCAATTTGTTTTATATATCCATATACGGGTTAAAGTGATTTCGTAACCATTTTACGATTTAATATATTTCTCTATAAAATAGCTGAATATTAAAACACAAAAATCATTCTCATTTCGAATTCCTGTCCCAATTTCAACATTTATTAACATAAATACATTTTTAATTAAGGATAGGTCCCTTTACATTAGTAAAACATTGAAAATTAGTAAATCGGTGAAACTACGCGGGCAAAGTTTCAAAGCTTCTATAACTGAAGACGGTTCTCTAGGGAAATCAGTTAATGTTGCGAAATTATGTAATTATAAGAAAATATACTTTGGTGGTGGTTCGTTGATATTTTACTTGGCTTATCTTAGTATGGTTTTTAAGGAAATTAGATTTTGAATATATACATCATCATATTCATTATCATATTTATTTGTTTAGTAGTAAAGGAATATATGTTTTTATTATATACAAAAAAAGGATCTACGTCTGCCAACAAACTGCTTTGCAGTTTGGCAGAGGTAATATTTAAATTGTAACAACTTTTTTTCAGTGAATAAACACTTTTTCATTTTCATTTTTTTCTCTGTTTGTATCTGCAGTGGACGGCTGAAGGATATGTAGATTGGATACATTCTTACTTTTTTCGAAAATGTTAAAAAGCCTTTCTACCTATCTTAAACCCTTTTTATAGTTCACGATCTAAAAAGCAGGCATGAGTGGTTTTATCATTAGTCTATATCGCTATTGTTTCGCTTGCTCCATAAACGGCGTATAAAACAAAATCTGTATGATAACCTTGTTCATCACAGATCATATTTACTTAAAATAATTTTGAGGTGGTTTATAAAATATCTGTATATTTAGTTTTCAAAAGTGATCTTCAATTTGGTTGCGACTTTTTACCCGACTGTCGAAGGAGGGTAATGTGTTTATCATTCTATGTATCTATGTTTGTTCCTATGTGGCATTCTAGAGACCAAACGCGTTGGCCGATTTGTATTATTCTTACGTCAACCGATTCGTCTTAACCCTACAAGTGTCACTGGCTACATAAAAATTTGAAAATAAAAAAATGGCGGCTTTTGGGCGCCATATTGTGGTGGCGCCAATTATTTTTTTATTCCGATCCCATCGTGTGTGGTATCAAAATAAAGAGGCTGATTTCAAAAATTTACAACACTTATATGTTTAAAAAAATAACTGAAAAGTTATAAATAAAAAGTTAATTAAAAACATCAAAAAACCCGACTGCTTAAAAAGAAAACTCAAAAGACGTAGGTAAACAAGAAGAAAATCATGATGTGGATAGTCCATGAACGCACTGCACCCTATACACCCGAACAAAATGGTAGGGCTGAGAGAGATATGCGTACACTCATGGAAAGCGCTAGATCTATGTTGTACTCTCGTGATATACCATTAAATTTGTGGCCTGAAGCAGTAAATTGTACTGTCTACTTGCTAAATCGATGCTCATCCAGTCAGACAAAGAATGTGTCTCCACATGAGCTGTGGAATGGAGATAAACCAGCTCTTGACCACATAAGAGTTTTTGGGAGTGAAGGTTATGTTCATATACCTGATGAAAGAAGAAAGAAACTTGATAAAAAGAGTGTAATACTTATACTTGTGGGATATGAGAATGATAATTATAGAATGTTTGATATTGAAAGTAAGAAGATAAAAATAAGTAGAAATGGACGCTTTAATGAGAACAATACACCAGTACTGAGGAATTCCCCAGTACTGGAGGAAAATGTCACCCCAATTCCCATTGGTGATGAGACAGAACAAGGTGAAGTACAAGATATGTTAACTATTCAACCAATTTCAACAGGAGAGAACCAAGGCACTTCAGATTCAAGTTTTCAAAGTGTAGAAAGTCAAGAAGATCCTGATGATGTAACATATGAGCCTTCACAAATTGTTTCTAGTGATGATGTAAGAAATATTACACACCGACCTAGGAGTGGTAGAAATATAGAAGCAAATTTTACTGAATTATACATACCAACAACATATCAAGAAGTCATAAAATGTAACGATAGTAATAAATGGAAGGAAGCTATAAAAGAAGAACTACAATCACATAAAGAAAATATAACTTGGAAGTTGATAGAAAGAAAGAATGAGAAAACTGTAACCTCAAAATAGGTATTCTCTGTGAAAGAAAATTCAGATGGTAATATTGATAGATACAAAGCTCGCCTTTGTGCACGTGGTTTTACCCAGATAAAGGATATAGATTAAAAAGAAACATTTTCACCAACCACAAGATATGATTCGATCAGAGTAATAATATCTCTTTCAGCTCAAGAAAATTATGAAATTCAGCAGTTTGATGTTAAGACGGCGTTCTTGTATGGTGAATTGGAGGAGGATGTCTACATGGAGGTCCCTGAGGGTGTCCAGGCTGAACCAGGACAAATCTGTAAGTTATTAATGTCTTTGTATGGTTTAAAACAGTCATCTCGCTGTTGGAATAGAACATTTTCTTCTTTCTTAACCACCTATGGTTTTGAAGTATGTCAGTCAGACAACTGTATTTTTGTTGGTTGTTTTAATAATTTTAAGGTTATCTTGATCTTGTTTGTCGATGATGCATTATTAATATCAAAAGATAAAGATGTATTATTACATATTTTGAATGATCTTAAACAGAATTTTGAGATAAAATTGTTAAAATTAAATAGTTTTATTGGAATGGAGATAATTAAAAGAAATCATTCAATTGTTTTAAGCCAAAAGAAGTATACAGAACACATAATTAAAAGGAGATGCCAACCCTTGTAGCACACCTGCTGATAATAATATTATTTTAACCAATGTTAATGAGAATGTAAGTTATTACCTTTTTTGGATATCACTGCACATGCTGAGATAGGAGCCTTTTTGGTCTCGCACAAGGTTTTTTATTTTATTATTGTTTAAGTGTATGCTTATTTTCTCGTGTCTCCTGTGCGGGTCACAAATAAATATTTTTCTTTCTTTTCTTTCTTTAATTTCCCATTTAGGGATGCAGTGGGAGCCCTGATGTTTTTGTCAACTGTCTCAAGGCCAGACATTTCTTATTCTTTAAATATAGTCAGCAGATATTTAAATAATCCTAATAAAGACCATGTAAATGCTGTGAAAAGGATAATTCGGTACTTGATTAAAACAAAAGATGTTTGCATTACTTATAATTGTAAAAGTGAGCCGGTAGGATATTCTGATTCTGATTTTGCATCTGATATTGAATCTAGAAAATCAAATACAGGATATATATTTATGATGAATGGTGGACCTGTTACTTGGGCTAGTAGAAAACAAAATACTGTGGCATTATCAACCACAGAATCCGAATATATAGCTGCAAGTGAAGCTGCCAAAGAAATTTTTTGGCTTAGGCAGTTATTATTTGATATTGATGAACCACAAATGGTGGTCACCCGACATATGGATAACCAAAGTGCTATAAAGCTTATTAATAATCCTGTATATCACCGAAGGACGAAGCACATAGATGTAAAATATCATTTCATAAGAGAAAAAGTGGAACTAAATGTTATTAACATTAAATATATAGAAAGCTGAAGCCAACTTGCAGACTTTTTAACAAAAGCATTGTCTTCCGGTAAATTTATAAAAAATAGAAATCTAGTATTTAATTTAACATAAGTTTAAACTAGCAAACCTATGTTATGATGAGTAAGTTAAGTTTTTTATGTTACTCTTACCGCTGCTCTATTATAAGTTTAAGTGGGAGTGTTGATTAGTAAACTTGTAATAGACAGTTAGTCGATACTTAATTAAGTTAGTAAGTAAGTTTATGGTTCGTCTAGTGACGTCCTCTTGTCTCTGTCTCTGAGAAAATATGGCGATGCCAATAAGTCTGTAAAATCACAGTGCTAACAAGGAATTATAGAAATCTTGCTCCATCTAAACGTGTGAATCATTTCCAGCCCTGCTCCGAACACAGTCGAAGGATACATCTGGTTTTGGTAAGCCAATTCGCGAACATGTATCCTCCGACTGCACAGCATGATTTTCTTCTTGTTGACGTCTTTTTAGTTCACTTTTAAAGCAGTCGGGTTTTGATTTTTTTAATTAACTTTTTTTTAAATCCGTTGACATTCTATTAGCGACTACCATTGTCATAAGTCCCACACATAGTTCTCGCCTAACTTTTTGGCCGCCCTGAAGTTCCATGATTGACCACGTCACTTTTAGGTAGCGCATGTAAATGCCACTTTGCCTAATCCTTCTCGTTTCATTACTGACACACACATGTATACCACATGGTAAAAGCTAGGTTCTACAAACTAATATGTAGGTACCTAAGTCAGTTTAATTACACGACCTTCCTTTGTAACTCTCCCAAAATTACGTTTTGATATATTCATGACCGTTTCGCAGGTGCACAGCTATTTTCAACAACACCAGCATGTTTCTAGGAATAGAGCTGAGCAACACTGAACATAGACTAAGAACTCTGAACGCAAAAATATGTGGTGTATCTTTTTTGTACGTGCACGGTGCAAGTATGTCTATATTTATTTTTTGAATTGCCATTACAACACTTCTATCACCCAAAAATATGGCAAAAAGATTACCAAATTATTTGGAACTATCTCAATTTTCTCTTTACACAGAATACCATCGTCGAAGGCGTCTTTTTTGACTTTAAGCCAATGTGAAACTAGCATGAGTTTCGTGACCACTTTACTGGACATTCTAAATAGTAATTCATTAAAGAATGAATTATACTAAACCATGGTGGGTGTGAGCCGAGCTTGTGGCACGCCTGGTATAGCATAGATGGCATTATATAAAATGTTCGTGAAGTTTTGAATCTGGGCCTCGTCCGTGCCTCGCACGAAGCTCGGCGCGCGCCCGCCACGGTCTAGCATAATTCATCCCTTAATAAATTGAGTGCTTTAGCCAGGGCAATTAACTTGAGAAAACTTACTGTACAAGTTTTTATAATGCATGAGTCGAAGATTTATATTATAGATAATTCTTAAAGTAAACAATTAAAGATTACTTTTGGGAGTTTCTTAAGCCATGAACTTGTAGGCTTAGTCCAAGATCATCGCTTCTATATTTTGTTATTCTATGCCCAGTATCTTGATTGCAAATGGAATTAGGAAACAGTACACGGAACGGTGATAGTTAACACACTGGTTCAGTGGACTTAGTCTGTTGTAAGCTCCAATGTGTTCGACAAACAGCGGGTGAACTTGGTACATGTGGGATATTTCTTGGTGAGCTTCGAGATTATTTTTTCTGCCTTTGTGGTTAAAAGTCTTTTAGCAGAGAGCAAATTTAATAGGGTCTTAAAAGACATGCAAACTGTAATTTCACAAGCAGATTTTAATTTTAAAATAAGCCGTATGTTTGTGAAGTTCATCAAAATATTACGTAAGTTTAAAACTGAATGCTTCATTTAGGTCAGAATTGTTCCTATGTCATGCTAGGTTCCTATTTAAAGTCAACAATGTAAATTAATACAATCACTTTTAAAATCTATCTATCAAAATATTCTATCTCCATATCCTTTTTAACCCCCGCCGGAAAAAAGGGGTGTTATAAGTTTCACGTGTGTTGCTCTGTCTGCACACTGCGATCTGTGTGTCTGTCTGTGGCATCATAGCGCCTAAACGGACGAACCGATTTTGATTTAGTTTTTTTTTTGTTTGAAAGGTGATTTTGTCGATAATGTTCTTAGCTATGTTTGAATAAAATCGGTTCAGCCGTTCAAAGGTTATGGTCGTTTTACTGTTTGAATCGAGGTGTTTTCGCAAGATGAATGTGTCGGGGGTTATTTAAATTTTGAAATTTTACTTGTTAAACCAAATAAAATTGCTTTGACTCCTTTAAAGGACCGTTACCAACGATCAGAAGAAGTGGTGGCCCAGTGGTATCGGCCGCGACTTACGTTTCGTAGGTCGAGGGTTTGAACCCAGACAGGCGCTTTACTTTGTGTAAATTATTTCATCACCACTGCTCTAACAACTGTGAAGGAAAACATCGTGAGGAAACCGGCATGTCCTAGAACCAAAACTTCGAAGACATGTGACATCCACCAACCCGCACTGGGCCTGCGTGGTGGATTAAGGCCCATTCCCTCTCATATAGAGGAGGCCTGTGTCCCAGCAGTGGAAACATTAAAAAGCTGGTGATGATGATGATGAACCAACGATCCGTTTTTTATAGGAACACGTTACCATTAATTAAAGGTCCATAATTAACATACCAATTCGAAGACATGTGACATCCACCATCCAACATTCTCTATCACACAAAAGAGAAAGGCCTGTGTTCCAGCAGTGGGAACGTTAAAAAAGGCTGTTGATGATGAGCCAACATATAAGTCTGATAGTTTTAACAATCCGTTGCTTATAGGAACAGGTTAAAACAAACAATATATTGAACCACTCACCCAGCGCAAACAGCGTCGCTGACACGGTACTAAAAGCTCCTTGCTGCACCCTCCTGATATCTCCCGAAGATATTACCAGGCCGTGTAGTCCAACACCAGCTAGTTCCGACACCGATGCAGATGATAGTACTGATACCCCTCGTAACGCACAGTCCAGGAGAGATACTGCTGTGTTCTTGTTTCTGGCTTTCTGTTCTCGGAGGTGACGGCCTATGATCTGAAAGAGAGAGGAGGTTTTAAAAACGAAGTTATTTGGGAGAGACTTCTAGCTGAATAATAATACTGGTTTCTAGCTGCATCCAGTCAAACAGGAACTGGGCACCCAAATATATTTTGGAATAGATTAGATAGATGATGAGTTCTACTGTTTCGCATATTGATAATTTTAGAGATAGTTATAATAAGGAAATATAAATAATTTGTAATTAAAAATTCTTAACTTCTAATATTATAGAATAACCCAGACGGGTAAAAAGCAGAATCAAATGAAATCACGATATAAGAATGTCTTCAACGTTTGACAACGCTTAAAAATAAGTGTAAGTAAGACATTCACCAAGCAGTTTTAGGTATTTGCGGAGGTTTTTTTTATTGTCTGTAGGCTCGCTCTTGACCACTATCTCACCTGATGGTAAGCGAGGTTAAATTTTCTTTGTTTTAATTTTGTAACCTTTGCCAAGTACCTTTAATAAAGTTTTTAGTTTGAAATTGACTTTAAATATACATAAATTACATGGTCTGTCAATCAATCTGCCTAAAATAGAATCTGCCGTAACAAGAATCTGCCCAAACCAGAATCTGTCCTAAACCGAATGAGCCTTCAAATTCAAACAAAGTATAAGTATCATCATTATCATTTCAGCCGAAAGACGTCCACTGCTGGACATAGGCCTCCCCCAAGCGTCACCGCACTGATCGGCTCTTGGTGTCTCGCATCCACCGGACTAACAGAATAAGTATTATGGTAACGAATGTTTCTTTCTTTTCTTTAGGCTCGCGCTTGACCACTGTCTCACCTGATGGTAAGCGAAGATGTGGTCGCCGGTAAAACACGCTCGCCTGAAAACAACCTAATCACTCTTGACTTAAAGACCCCTAGATTGTAGTTATCAGGAAACACAGACCCCGGGAGGGAATTAACTGTGAAGAATTAAAAGTAGAGTGCATAATAAAAGTGTTCCCAAAATGTTTTGTGAGTATGGGTGGGATGATTTATGCGGGTAGTAACTACGTCAACTACCTGTATGAAATCACTGAACTGCACAAATTAATAATGAATTGTTTAGCAACTGGGCACAAAATATTCACGAACTCATAAGAAATGCGTTACTCTCTCTCTTGGTCGGTCCATCATGTCTGAGGATCGTGATCAGCATCAGGGTTGCATCTGGCGCGAACGGACAGCCTCCACCGGTTCTTGTATGATAGTGGACATGATCGTTAAAATGAGTTTTAGAGTTCCGTAACCAAAGGGAATAAACGGGGCCCTATAACTAAGACACCACTGTCCGTCTGTCTCTTTGTATGTCTGTCTGTCACCAGGCTGTATCTCATGAACCGTGATAGCTAGACAGTTTAAATTTTCATAGATGCTGTATTTCTGTTGCCGCTAAAACAACAAATACTAAAAACAGAATAAAATAAATATTTAAGTGGGGCTTCCATACAAAAAACGTGCGGGAATTCGACTCACATTGGTTTTTTTTTTCACTATGCAACATTATGTATTTATCTATCTATCTAATACATTTAAACGAGCAATTCTTGTATACTCGTATATATAATCTGAATCTCGGAAACGGCTCCAACGATTTTCATGAAATTTATGCAGAGGGGTTTTGGGAACGATGTATCGATCTAGCTAGGTTTCATTGTTTTAAAACGTCGTTTTCTCTATTTTCACCCTAGCAGAGCTCGGTCACTCAGGTACTGTATTATATTAAAGTTATAAATGGGCTGCATTTTGATCTCAAAATCCTACGGCAGATCACATCCTAGTTACAGCCAATTACTGTATATCAAAGCTATTTTCAGAAACTTTAAAAATCACCGTCACATTCTCATAAGAAATGCGTTACTAAGGACCACGAAAATACAGGAAAGATGAAAATTTGTCCTAAATCTTGAAAAAACCTGAATCTATAATTGAAAAATTAATTGAATTAGATCAATTCAAACCCAAGGAATCCTTCAAATTAAACTAATAAAAACAATTCGACCCTAAAATCTTCGGAACCTGAAACATTTACAAATCCAAGGTGATTTGCGTCAGCCTAAATTTTCTTCTGAACAATTATTTAAAATGGATGCCCTGCCTAAGTAATGATATTCCAGAACCGGGAACGTTTTAATTAAACACTAGATGAACGGAATCTATTAATTGATGACCAAATTAATTACGGTAAAAATATTTATCTAATTTTGGGGCTGAGTTATTCACGACGGCATTTTGGTTAATTTTTCGAAGGAAATAAATGGTGTGGAATAAAATGGGGTTTGAAATATACCTCCTTGACTTCTAAATTATGTTGAGGGATAAGGGTACTTACACACAATTATTGGTAATGCCTCACATTTTGCCAAATCAACAGCATACATTGGGTTATGTTTATTAACTCTAATTAAGTAATTATAAACCCTAGAAGATGAAAGACCTAGGCTTGAATTTGTTGTCATTCGACACCGAGCCTCTATCATCAATCTCTTGCCCTTTACCCTAATTTATTTTTGTTTGGCGAAAGGCGTCTTCTTCTTACAAACTTCTCTATTAGTTTACATCTCAATAGTTACCAGAAGCTTTAATAACAACAACAAATTCAGTACATCAAAACATGTATTCCACGTCTCAAAATACACCTCCTTTGATAATGGTTCTCCAATTGTAATACCGACAATGGTGTGACATATTTTCCATCTATCACAGAAGCCTTGTAGTACACATCTACACGTGATAGATTTGCTTCATAGGATGTACGACAATAGCTCGACGCTCCCTCGTCTCGAAAGCCGCTTTCTGTAATCCTTTCCAAGTACCACGCGACTTGACTCAATACGTTTGACGTAATAGTTTCAGCAGACGGTCTATGGATATATCTGCATATTATATTCGAATTCGAAGCAAAGTCTTTCTTAATACAAGTGATTTAGATAAAAGGGATTATGCAGGTAATTTTTTTTTTGTTTTTTCAATTACTTGTTAGTTCTATGAAATATATGAAAGATTTTCTCAAACTAAGGAACAAGCATGGATCAGCGCTTTACATAGAATTCATCATCATCTTTAGCCTTTTAATTTTCCCATTGCTGGGACACAGGCCTCCTCTCTGTGAGAGATGGAATGGGCCTAAATCCATCACGTGGGCCCAGTGAGGGTTGGTGGATGTCACATGACTTAAGAATCAGGGACATAGAATTAATTACCTGACAACAATTGTCATATTTCTACAACAAAATTATAACATGTCGTGTTTAGAAAACAGAATGTTCTAAAAGCGATGCTAAACATCTCCAACCTGTTATTATTTCAAACGAAAGCCATCGACCGCTGGACATAGATCTCTCTCAAGCGTCGCCACATTAACCGATCCAGTGCTTCATCTAGCATCACATGAATTAAAGGGTAGTATTTAAACGCAAATAAAAAAAAACCTTTTTCTACGCAATAAGATTCCGAATTCCCATCAAAATTACTGATTGCACAGCAAAATATTCAACTCAAAATATCACTAAACACACTACAATTTATTTGGGGCTCCTATTTCTGTCTGCAGGGTCAAAAGTAACCTAACACGAACGAGATGACGGGAGCTGAGTTCGCTCGCTTTGCTCGCTCACTTCAGCTCCCGTCATCTCGTTCGAACCTAACCTGTCCGTGTCGGGGTGACTAAGTTCCCGAGCTCGCTTCGCTCGCTCTTGGACTGATTCTTTGACCATAATTTATTCGTAGATCAACTAAAATAGACTATGAAATATGGAAAATTTGCTGTGCAGTCAGTATTTATGCTATGTATGTAGTATTTTTGTACAAAAATAAATTTAACAGTATTGCATTATGAGGAAAAAAGTAATGCTATATTGATGTATAATTTCGTTTTATCTGCAGTTTGAGTTTTGTTAAACATTTAGTTTATTTGTAGTGAAGTAAGTTATTAGATGTAAATAAGAATATAAATGATGAGTATGTATTGATAGGCGATTATTTATTTGATATGCAGTTTATAATATCCCTGAATTAAATACCTGCATACTTGCTTAATCCAACTTCCAACATCAAAGTACCAATAACCAACACACAAGTTCTATACTAACATTGTTGGTCACAACAGCACTAAATAATACTGTTGGAGGCCACAATGTGTCTCTAAATATCCAATGGGCCAAAAGCTGAGGTGGTGGTATTATGGCGATCGTATTTGTACAGAACCAATGGACGTTGATTCCGAAACAATACCTTTCAGTGGCCCTTACTATGATCCCGTGGCTCTTGGCAAATTGTTATGTATGCATTATTTGAATTGACGTGTGACATTCTAGAATATTTCGGGTCTCGCAATTTTTTGGGTGGGATACCCAAAATATAAATGTGAAAGTAAGCCAATTTCTTGATAACGACATCACTGCTATAAGAAGCAAGATCTAACTGTACACCAAGCACTTTCGAAGTTCTTTAAATCATACTGCTCCTGTCATACGCAACGTTCTTCAATTGCATTAAAGGAAAATTTGTTGTTTTCATTGCTACTCGATAGTGCGACTTGGCAAGTTTTTTCCCAGTGACCAAGACCTCGTCTCTCATGGTTGAGGTCGAGGCTTCAAGTTCGGGCAAGTACCAATGTGACTTTTTCAAATTCATAATGTTCTTTCTAAGTTTGTCTTGGACATAACAGGCAACGGTGAAGGAAAACATCGTGAGGAAACCTGGTAATGTAAGTCTGAAATAGCCAAGTCAGAGGCCTGTGCGGTTCCCAGAGATGGCTTAATTAACTCTGACACCAGAGGTGAACACATGCTCACACAAAAAGATGAAGACCCACGAACTCTCATCTTTGACTGTCAGTACAATTTAGTCAAGTATAACTTATACTTGAACTGTCCAAGTCTGGTAGATTTGAAGATTTTATGAGGGGGTCAAAAGTTGGCCGAAAATTTACGTGTATCACACAACCAGTGCATCACCCTTTTCCTTCACGAACTTGGCTGGCACACTAATGTGTGTCTAGGATCTATGAAATTAAAATAATTTGTGATTTAAAATTAAAAATTTAGTTGAGAAATTAACAAAAATCTAAGAAAAACACATCTTAGCACTACTTAACAATTGATTACTTTAACACTATTGTGACATATTCCCTCTTTTTGAAATTATTTAAATCTTACTGCTCCTGTCATACACAACGTTCTTCAATTGCATTAAAAGAAAATTTGTTGTATTGTTTGCTACTCAATAGTTTGAGATCATGGGTTCAAGTCGGGGCAAGTACCAACGTGAGATAGTTTAATTAACTCCAGAGGTGGCCACATCTTCACACGAAAAGAAGAAGATCCACCAACTAACATCTTTGAGTTTCAGTAAAATTTTGTCAACTTGCCAAGTCTGGTAGATTTGAAAATTTTATGGGAGGTCAAAAGTTGGAAGGAAAGGTTCGTGTAACACACGGTTAGTGTGTCGCCCTTGTGCTTCACGAACTTGGCTGGCAAAGTAACTAGTAATTTAAAAGTTAGTTGGGAAATTAACAAAAATCGAAGAAAATCAAAACAGATTATCATCTTAGCACTACATAACAATTGATTTACTTTAACACTATTGTGACATATTCCCTCTTTTTATAAAGCTAAAGATCATCTGCTATGCCTAAAAAACGTTAAAACCTATTGTATTTTCGATTCGTTTTCTCAGAAGCAGTTAAGCCTGGCTTAGTACTCGGGTTATGACAATAGGCCGCTCGCTAACACTCCAATACTCTAGAAATGTATTATTCACCTCTGCCTTCACCTTTCCTCTATCTTCTCACATAATTTCGACTTTTACTCACCCTATGTTTGAGTTCCCTTAGTACGTGCCTAACACCATCCACAATTCACTTGTACAGAGGCGTTCAGTAAACAAAAGCTATCGATTGGCAGGTGCGTGAATCGGCAAGACTTTGATAAGGGTCCGTGATCACGCTTCGAGCTCCTCATGTCAATAAACGTCTCAGAATACGGCTCTTAAGTGCCTTTGACCGATTATGAAGAAACGAGGGCGATGTCTGAGCGAAATGGGAGGTGCGGTTGATTTTTGATTGTGTTTTGTATGGATATAATGAGAATAGAATATTATGTGTTATTTATTTTAATAGAAAAGAAAGTAATGAAAATAATTCATTCCGCCAGAGAGACGAACAAATTTGCATACGCACACAGCACAGCATTTTGTGCTAGGTTTATTTTTACTGCCATAATAGTCTTATGGTAAGAAGTGTGACTACTTGTATCCTAAGTAAGATGGGATTTAGGTATACCTACTGGGAATATTTAACGACAAAGATGTAATAATGAACACCAATTTGGACAATAGTGACATCTATAACGGCTCATACGTACTAAAAGGGGGACCCATGTCCTCAAGGGGAGCCAGTTCCAGCCAAGCTGGTCTACATTGGTGGTTCTTTAGGCATACTCCCGGAAGGTTTGTAAGCCCAAGTTTCGTTATTCTAAACTTTAATTATCACAATCATCATATCAGCCAAAAGACGACGAAGCCCCAAGCGTCGCCACATTGATCGGTCCCGTGTGTCCCGCATCCAGCGGATCCCCGCAATATTCACCAAGTCATCGGTCCACCTTGTGGGAGGCCTTCCAACGCAACGTCTTCCGGTTCGCGGTCGCCACTACAGAACCTTTCTGCCCCATCGGCCATCCGTTTTGCGAGCAATGTGCCCTGTCCACTGCCAGTTAAGCTTGGCAATTCTTCGGGCTCTGTCAGTAACCCTGGTTCTCTAGCGGATCTCTGCATTTCTGATTCGACCACACGACGATACTCCGAGCTTGACCCTCTCCATTGCCCTTTGCGTGACTGTAAGCTTTCTGATGAGGCCCATTTTCTATTATTATATTTCTTAAATAACAAAATCCTGCATCACGCAAGCAGTTGTAGGCGCGATTTGAAAATATAGAACCGTTCGAAAACAATCGTTGGGCTGTTGCCTGGACCAGACACAACAACCGCCTAGTCTGAGGATCCTCCTTTATCAATGGAGGTTGCGAGACTTTATACCTCCATAGGACCAACGAAAGAAAGAATTAGAAAGGTATGACGTCAGTCTCACCAATAATGGTTGTCGTGTTGCTCAGTTACTGGGTTGTGGAGATCAGATAGGCAGTCGCTTTATGTAAAATATTGATATTGGGCTTCATCTAGACAGACTGGAAGTCGACTTAAAATTAGTGGGCATAAGCTAGTCAGATTAATGTTACTTTATTTTGGGTGGTATTTAATACTTTAACTGTAATTCCCCTTTTTTCAATCAAAATATTCGAAATTACTACCAAAAATACTGAATTGCACACTAAATTTGCTCATCAAATAAATGAATTATACTATACTGCTAGATCTTTAAAGCTTAACTGTTTTACTGAATAACTATCTGTTAACTAAAAGTAAATCTAATAATTCTTCGAGTGCAACCAAATATTTAAGTTTTAAGGGAGGGGGGGAAACGAAACAAAGTCGACGGAGCCCCGCTGCGCAGGGCTCCTATTTCTGTCTGCAGGGTCTAAAGTAACCTAACATGAAGGAGATGACGGGAGCTGAGTTCGCTCGCTTTGCTCGCTCACTTCAGCTCCCGTCATCTCCTTCGAACCTAACCTATCCGTGTCGGGGTGCCCTAAGCTCCCGAGCTCGCTTCGCTCGCTCTTGGACTAATTCACATTTATTTTATATTTAATTGAATAATTTGTGTGCAAATCAGTATTTTTGTTTTACGGTGAGTAATATTGTTTTGCAGTAGGTTATTAGTGGAGATATTTTGTTTGCTTAAATTTCTAAATAGAGGTGCAGTTAAAAATTCCCCCTTTATTTTTAGGAAAAAGAGGGGCGTTATAAGTTTGACGTGTGTTACTGAGTGCCTGTGTATCTGTGTGTCAGTCTGTGGCATCAGAGCTCCTAAACAAATCAAACTCTTCAGCCTTATAATATTAGTATAAATATTGATAAAACTCCTTCGCGAATGAACGAATTTCATTACCATAAAAAGGTTATAGTGAGTCACTCTTAAAAGATAGACATATGTTGTCGCGGACTTTTTTTTTTATTTATAAAGAGGAACAATTCCATCGTATATGATATTTGCATAATAACAATAACTTAAAGCCTATAAATAATAATAAAAAAACGTAAACGTAAAGTGACGACGATATAATGCGTTGAAATATCGTCACGCTTTTAGTACTGACATAGTGACGTCACAAGCCCCCATTCTTGCAATTTGATGCGCTTTATCTTTATATTTTTTATTGATTTGGTAAAACAAAATACGTATCCAATATTATTTGATAATCGCACTGGCGGACTAAATATAATTATATTTTTTCTACGCAGCGCACGCAACGGAAGCTCTCAAAAAGGAATATGTTTTCCTGTTTTTGCAACATTTTTAATTTATGCTCCGCTCCTATTGGTCGTAGCGTGATGTTCTATAGCCTATAACCTTCCTCGATAAATGGACTATCCAACACAAAAAAGAAGTTCCTGAGATTAGCGCATTCAAACAAACTCTTCAGCTTTATCATGTTAGTATTGATTACGTGTTTTGATAGTTTGTCTATTGAAACGTATCTACTTCTAGATATATTACACATAGTTTCAAAAGCATGAAATAAAAATTAAATAAAAAAAATTAAAAAGGGTTTTTTTATACAATTGTTGAACAAAAATCCAAGCAACGTCGTATCAAATAATGACTTTTTTGTCCTCTCATTAGCATGGATACCAATATTTACAGAGTCCATACCTCCTGGACCCGAAATAAGAAAAAAAGCGCAAAGACAAATAATATCCCCCGGAATTGTTCAACCAGTATTTAAACTCTCGGCAATAGGGCTTCAAAGGAATTTGGAAAATTCAAACAAATGGCCTAGAGCCTTTGCAAATAAAAGTTGTACTTGTGTATGTATAGGACAGTTATCATTTTCTCTTAAATTATTTTTCAAACGATACTTGGTTCTGGGTTATAAGAGTTTGAAAAATGAGTGGGTTGATAAAATTACAATAAAGCCTTGAAATAAAGGTTTTCGAAGTTATATTTTATTTAACCGGCGTCAGACAACTATTTTTTGCCTGGCATTTTGCTGGACTGGACTTATTAGGCGCAGCCGTAATATACTCGTATTTGCAGATGTTTATTCTTTTGTTTCTTTTGTCCTGAAAATTTGTTGTGTGTACCAATGGTTGCTAACCAACGGTATCACAAATGCCGTCTCAAATAAGTTGAAGGATTTGATCATTTCTTAGACTAACAATTGATAAATAATCACGTTGGCAAGACTGGTGTCAGATCTGAAGCTTCTAACTACCCGTAACGACTGTCAAAGATCTTCAAATGACATCCAGCACCAACGGCTTAACGTGCTTTCCGAGGCACGGAGGAAACTCGGTATGTTGAAATGGACATGGACGGACCGACCTCGTCAAGTTGATGATCGACCAGTAAGGCTGTTATTGTTTAGCCACGAGCTCCAAAATTTGAAACCATTAAGGTTAAATATTTTGGTTGGTAAAACGCGGCAGTAGCGTATTTAATCATTGGTTAAATTAACGAATCAAAAAACTGGGCATAAGTTTGTACTAAATATAAATTTATTTTATTTCTTTTCTTTCAGCTATTGTTTAGTTATGTCGAATTTATGAATAATTATAATTGCTTTGGGTCTTATTACAAACAAGCTATGCTCACGACTTCGCTCCCGTCAACTGCCTGCCCTACCCTACTTACTTTTGTACCTACCCTACTTACCCACCTACCTACCTACCAATTAAAAAAAAAATGTATGTGAGTTTATATGTTTGTAAACGCACCCACGATACAGGAGAAATTCCTAGTGTGGGGCAACGTTTTTTTAAAAAAAAAAAAAAAAAAAAAAAATTCTTTTTCTAGCGTCATTCTTCCACGGAAAATCTTAACACCACCATTCAGAAAATGACGTCAAATGCACAATGAATATGGAGTTCAACTGTCCCAGTATTTGAATTGCGTGTGTTGTGATATTTTACTTCTTGAACACTTTAAATTCATCTAACTTTTGATAGAGTGAACCGATTGCGGCGAAATAAAAACTAAGTAATACTTCAAGTTACGCACAATTTTTATTTATAAAAGTTATCTACATTGGTTTCGTAAATTTAACGTGATGCGTGCTTAACTAAACAGACAAAGTAACAAAAATGCCAAAAATGCTGGAAATTGGTTCTGTTGGTTATCCTTTAACAACTCGGCAATTTTTTTAGGAATATTTTCTATATACAAAAACGACTTTTCTACAGATTTATTATACGTATTGATGTATTCACTTATATGAAGTAAAATGAGTATGTAAGGATCGTATCTGGTTGCATTACGTTGTTTGTGTCAAGCTCCATGATAAAATGGCGTAAGTTCATGTATGTATCGAAGTTCCAAAGATTTCCTTTTGGATACCTTGCACTTAGAAGGACTAAAATATATAAAGGACACGGCTTCTTAATGAGGACCAATATCCCCGTCTTCCAACGAAGTTAGAACTGGCCCCTCTCCAAGCATGCGCTAAGGCTCCTTAGCGCATGCTTGGAGGGAGGATCCTGGCCTTAGAAGCTCTTGGGCCTTGAATAAGGGCCTTATTCAAGGCCCAAGAGCTTCTAAGGCCAGGATCCAGGCTTGCCCAGAACCTGGTAAGCCGTCGGGTTCTGAAGCGGTGTTATTTGCATTCAGCCTACGTACCGCCCCTCTCAGCTCTACCTCTACCTAGATTTAATCTGAAAACCTCAACAAATTGAGAAACGGGCAAGATAAATTAGAATTAATATTTGTTTCGGGATATTTACCTTGTATATTTTGCATTTGGTTGAGAGCTCGATATTTCCCGAAACAAATATTAATTCTAATGATTGTGACCATGTCAGCTTAAAAAGGGCTAAGATAAAGTTCGTTAAACACCACCACATCCTAAAAAATATTATACAAAAAATTATTGATTTAATTCTACAAACATTTGCAATTTCTCCGATCTAAAAGGTTCAGCTAAAATAAAATAAACAAAACAACATCGCGGGTAGGTCAGTGACGAAGTTCTTTTACGCGCCGTTTCCTATATCCGTTTCTTTACTCGGGCTCCACATCTTGGTTCCAACAACGTTGGCCCCAACGCCACTTGTCCAATGTGTGGATCGGGAAAAAGTTGCCAGCTAAGGCTTAGTAACGTTGCCGAGATCAGTTCGTAAATGAGTGACCCTCCATTTTATACCATCTCAGTATCTTAGAAAGCCATTCAACCTTTAGTCATCGATGTCATTCGTATATCTTTGTTAGTCTTACAAAATAAGACTTATCCAGTAACGTTAAAATACTGGTAACATTGTGTTATTCTGAAAGATAGTCGGAAAAAAAAACGTAAAAAAAAGACGTGTGGCACTCGGGGACTGCCGCGGTAAAGCTATTGCATAGCATTTTGTATCAACTTATGCAATTATATATTTTTATTTTTTATTTTTTTTATTCATGCAGTATTGCTTTTTCTTTGATATTAATTCAAGTTACACTTTTTGAGCGTGGTGACCGATAAGAAAACAAATTTTTCTATTATTAAATAAATAAAAAAAGTTAAGATTGTTTATTTAAAATATTTTTATTATTTTACAATACATGTGGGTTTTATTATTTTACAGTAGCTGTTGGTTATTCAGGAATATTTATCATTGAAACTATAGGTTTATGATAACTGAAATAAGAAACATAAGTTTGCGACTTAATATCCTCTAAATACCTAGAAAATACCGCGTCAATGGTGGTCCCATATTTTGTTGTGGACTCTTGTGGATCATTATTCATTTTCAAATTCAATGTTTTTGATAGAAAAGTTGTCGCCAGCCAAGATAATTGGAAATTTATTACCATTTGTACCAAGATTTTACAAGTAAAGCTATTCACTGTTGTACATAAATACCTATACACCTATATACTTTCTCATAAACAGCTGCTTATGTAATCGTCCGATTTCGGAGCAGCTCGTCTCGATTCGTGCGAGTTTCGTAGAGTCGTACAATACGTCTAATCGCACACAACGCCGTGTCGAAGACTGCCGAACTGAAACGACGTTAGACGATGCACGGCCTTCAAGCCACCCCTCCTTGCCCGTCGGAGTGGGGAGCGTGAGGTTTTTTCGTTACGGAATTTCTGGATTCGGTCCCCGCGCTCAAGGCCCGCGATATTAAGCTATGCAATAGCTTAATATTTTTCTAAATCAAGCTTTTTTCGTATTCTTCTCAGCAAACTTTTTCATTTGATACCCATATCATGGCAGTGCACAAAAAATAACTATTCCCCCATCTTAGGCCGTCCGCCATATTGGATTTAGAACTAAACTAACTATAACTAACCATGCATTGTCATTCAAACTAAACGTGTATGCAAAATTTCATCTTAATAGGTGGAGGATAACTCTTTTAAAATTCAGTTGCAAGATTTGACCCAAACACACTTACATACATACATTGCAAGTTAATAAAAGCTTGTAAAAAGCCATATATGTAAGTTTAGCTATGGAATTTTCTCGATCCATAGTTCGACAATGTTGGGCCCAAAGTTGGAACCAAGGTATGCAGCCAGCGTTATACGCAGTGTAACTGCATTGATTACAACTTCGTCCAACTGCTGTATTGTTTTCTTTGACGTGTGCTCTGAATGTGTTTTGGTATTTCACAGGAATTTCCATTACGTAACGAAATTCATTTGATTTTTGGGTGCAAAAATTCGAGCATGATATCTATTGGTGAGCCAGAAAGTTCATTTTGGATTGGTACAGAGGCTTCCCCGGAAATGAATTGTATGACTATTTGTATAAAAGAATAACAAAGAGATATTGGACCACGTAGTTTATTAGAAATATAACAATACGTGGTTAAAAAAGCCGCTGGATTTTCATCTGTTTTTCTCATACAATAACTATGATGAAATAAAGCAGCAGCATTAATTTTCTATTCTACATTACTCAAATTAAACCAAGACAATATTTTTGGTGTGGATACTGGTTTTTACCGACCTCAAATAACGGAGGTAATCAATTCGACACGTATAAATTCGGAGTTGCACAATATTTACATTATTAACTCTGTATGGGCTTCTAAACACGTGTGCAAAATTTCATAAGCGTTTATATGTTTGCATGCTTGCATGCTTGCATGTTTGCATGTTTGTATGTTTGTACGTATATCTAGATAGACGAACAGTATTTGAGCGATAAACATCTTTGACTACGCAGGTAACACAGGCGAGATTTTAAGTAAACTGTATTGTAAAGAGGTTATATAGTTAAGTAATATCTGGAAGAAGAAGAACTCAATTAAAAAGGTTCTTTCACTGATGAAAACCTTCACTATTTCTGAGTATGGGTCGTGTAGGATGATGCCACGGAAACGAAATTACTGGAAAAAGCGTACAGACATATATACGATTGCTTTGTTTGATTCCCTGAATGCCACAGGCTACTTGTCCATCCAGAAAAATTGCCCAGTTTCTGTGGAATAACCAACAGGATGGAAGTCTCTTAGAAATGATACTGAAAGGTCAAAAAAGTATACCTGTAAAGCAGTATGATCCCCCGCACAACGCAGCGTATGCGGCAGGTCGCATGAGCACTCGGCTGCCGGTCGCGCAGACAATCCTGGACATCGCCACTGAGCGTCCAAGCCACTGAGCAACGCGCACAGCACGCAAATCAAGCCCATTCGCCACATTCTGGAAAGAGAAAGAATGATAAGTAAGGGGAGGATGATATTGAATTCATGACATACAAAATTTTAGAATGGAAAAAAGAGTCCAAGATTTTCCTCCTTGAGGATCGACCCATGCGGCTCAAGTTTAGCTACGTTTTTCAATAAAGACTTTTCTTTTATAATGTCCTGGTTTTGTTCTTTTGTGACATGATGATTAATAGTTACTATTAGTAAGATGATCATTTGACTAATGGCCAATATATCTTTGACTTTTTCAGTTTGCGTTTTCAAAATTTTATTATTTTTAAATGACGGACTTATGCCCGAACTTACATAAAAATATACATATAAACATCCGAATTGAGAAACTTCTCCTTTTTAGGAAGTCGGTTAAAAATGTCTCAATGCTGATTATTATGATGATGCAAGACGATACAAATAACAGGCCAAACAAAACATACGTAAGTCATAAAGAACATTTGGCCACCATCCGAAATTTTCCAGAAATCAAAACCGTTACAAAGCCAATTGGGTCTTCACGATAAATTATTGTTTCTGTTCCACCACCAAACTTATGTGGAACCAGTACATGAATCAAAAACTACGACCATACTACCACCACATTAACAATACGGTAGCGAGCAAAACAAAAACTAAAGCATCATACAAAATTCTGAAATCGCTATAAAGTTGTGAAAGTACCAGGAGTGGGTACCAAGTGGCATCTCAAGAGGCAATTCCGGTCATAATCCAAGGTACTTATAGAAGAATAGCTGGTGCAATGCGTGCTGGCGACGTAATGGGACGTTTCCACTGAGTGACGACCGGACGACGGGAGTGGGATGTAAGTTGTGAGCGATTTGTTAGTGTTCTTGTAGGTTATGGGCACCTGGTACTAGATTTGTGTTTGTTGTTTAGCAACGCCTTTCTTGAAACTTTATTTTTAAAGAAGAATGGGTAGATTGAGAAATTGAAGAATTCTTTTGAGGTTTTTGATTTATCCCTAGTCGAAATTTTACGCAAATCACACCCCATCTTCTATGTCCCAATTGAAACCACTACCGTCACTTCTAAATTATTTCAGTCATGAAAAAATACAGCACACAGTTTTTGAATTGCAATGATAGTTATATAAAAGATGAAATTCTTTATAATAAAAAGTATAGAATGGAAAAATAATAAATTGAGAAAAATATATGAAACATAACTGAACCTGAAGAAGTTGAATGCAGTAATTTTACCATGGATCACGGACTTTTCAAAGTAAGCGTCACAAAATCATTGTCAGGATAAAAAAAAACATCGAAAAATCTAGACCACAATTCCGCTTTCAGCTCATACATTACAACACAAACTGGCTACGTTGGGAACAAGCGCGAGTTACAAGACTATTGATAACAGTGGGTGACGGACGGCCATTGACCCACCACTCCTGCTCCCTAAGTCACCACAATTTACTGTGTTTGACTAACCTTCACACCTCTTGAGGAGAATATTGTCTCAGTGTTTTTAGGTGACTGAAGATTGGTGATGTAGATGCGATCAAAACTAAGCTGGTTGCAATTTTTTCTTCAAAGAGGATTATTATAATTTATTTTATTTACAACACAATTTAAATAATTAAAATATGATGAACCATATATACAACAAAGCAGGTGTTTTACTTTATGTAAATTATTTCATCACTACTGCTCTCAAAACGGTGAAGGAAAACATCGTGAGGTAACCGGCATATCCTAGAACCAAAAATTCGAAGACATGTGACATCCAAACGGTTTTGTGGGCATAGTTCTTAAGTTAAGATTTTATAAACTTGTACTTTAATAAATAAATAAATAATAATCCAATAACCCGCACTGGGACCACGTGGTGGATTACGGCTCACTCTCTCACAAAGAGAGGAGGCCTGTGTCCCAGCAGTGGGAACATTACAAAATAGGCTGATGATGATGTACAAACTAACCATAATAATGTACAAGAGGGTATACAAAGGGGTGAGAGAAAGTCATTGGGTCTCAAAAAATTTAGAAAAGTACCTAGAACGCATTGCAACGTTTACAATTTGAGTAGTGACAATATTAATTTACAAAAAATGTATACTCTTTCTACTTGTCTTCTACAATAATAGGATTTTCATTTGTTTTTTTTTAAGAATTCAAAGATCAAATACGAAGACTATGCTTGTGCAGACTTTCCTCTTCCCCAAAGTCGACTATGGGGACGTGTGCTATTTTGATTTGAGTGCGGTTCTCCTGGATGTACTCGATAGACTCCGCAATAACATAAGAAAATATGAACACATGCCAAGCTATAGTTCTATATATTTTTCTTTATAAAATAACAAAACATATTGCCCTTTAGAAACTATAAAAAATAATTCTTTCACACGTCGCTTGTCCTTTGAGGAGGTCAAAAGCGCAAATCAAACAATACGTTGTGTGGGCCGAAAGTTTCGGCGTCTTTTGTTGATAACCCTTTAAGCAAAAAGGGCAGACCACAAAGGTTACCGCTGAGATTCAATAGAAGGGTTTGCCTTCGAAAAACACCCTTTTAAATACCTTCAGGCGACAACATGTGTTTCATCAAACGTGACAAGTTTTTATCATGTTTTATTTTTATTTTAGACGAGATTTTTGTTTTTTTTTTTGTGGAGTTATTCAGAGGCATTATGGTTCAGTTATTGACAAAAAGTTATTGGTTATTATTAGCCTGTATCTTGCTACTACAGGTAAAATCTGGTGTACAACATTGTTTGGTGATTTTTTCCAGCTCATCCTGCCAACTTCTGTGTGATCTACCGTGAAAATTTCTTCCAGTATCAGGGTTCCACATAGACAGTGGTGTCTCATCCCATATAAAGAAACCGTGCCGACGTTCTATACAGATTATTTTCTGTACATCGATCGCGTTCGGTTCCGTTCCGTTCCATTCCACGGATATAGATGGTGATATATATATCGCGATCGAAAACGAACGCGACCGATTTACAAAAAAGAGTTCGGTATAATCAGATGAAAAACGCTAGTTACGTAGGCACGGTTTCTTTGTATGGGATGAGTCATCTGTATGCTAGTATTGTATTATCTGTGACATAGAGGAGGTACTGTATCATTAAAAAAATAAACTGTTCAACAACTTTTGAGATGGTACAGTCGAGTAACTTACTATTTTAATCATGAATTTGAAATTGGCTTAGTCGACCTTTAGTTAAGATTTTATCAGAAATATTAAAGAAGTCTATTGATTGAATGATGCCCTCATTGGATTATGTCGTTACGAAATCTATTAAAATGAATGATGAATGAGCATTTTAATATAATTAAAATCTAAAATGTTTTAATGAAAAGCTGTCAAATGAAATCGAAATACGTGTTTCTTGATAGATATAATGGTGTAAAAAATATGAAAATGCAAATATGAAATGGTGTAAACAATAAACAGACATGCGATTGCAGCAATCCCGAGAGATTTGCCGTCATTTATTGAAGAGTTCTGTTGTATATCGCCGAAGTTCTTCATCAGATCACAAAAATAAATGGGCCACTTGAAACCCACCAGCTTTCAAATAAAAAAAAAACATCAAAATTGGTTCTCCTAGTAAAATGTTCTGAGGAGATACACATAAAAAAACTACAATCGAATTAATAACCTCCTCGTTTTTAAAGTCGGTTAAAAAAGGAAATACTAATATAAATGAAAGCAGACAGTTTCGGTCCTTTCTTTCTTCTTCTTCTTATCACAGAATTACCACAGTAACTTCATTCAGCGATACACACACAACTCTTTGTCACCATTCTCACGAACCGCTCTTAAGGGCAGGTCACCCGTGTCACCCAATTAATCGTGAACCCTAAACCAGCCTAATTTCACCACTTCGGTAGATTTACGAAAGGTCAATAAATGCTGGTTGTTCTTTTACACAATATATCATCAAATGTTAGTGGTACTGACAAGGGACTGCCAGACTTTTGGGTGCAGGCAATGTTTTACTGAGGCCAGTTATAATTTGCATGCCGATTTAGGTTGTGAGGCCTTTTTAAAAGGGTGTTTAAAGGGTTGGGTGTTCTTGTAGTGGAGGTTTAAAATTATTGGATGGGTCGGGCGATCGTTAATAGCTTCATGTCAACAGTAATTTTAAAGAGGCATAGTTTTTTGGCTTTGAAAATATCTCAGATTACATCAGTGAAATTGCAGGCAAAAACAGGTAAATTATATTTTTACTTAATATATTCGAAGTTTCTAAAGAGCTCGTGGCTAAATAATAACAGCCGCACTGGTCTATCTTCAAGGTTAAGCAACGCTTGACGAGGTCGGTCCGTGGATGGGTGACCATTTCAACATACCGAGTTTCTTCCGTGCCTCGGAAAGCACGTTAAGCCGTTGGTCCCGGCTGTCATTTGAAGATCTTTGACAGTCGTTACGGGTAGTCAGAAGCCTGAGATCTGACACCAGTCGTATCTTGACTAGAAGTATCGTGTTACCGAGTTACTGGGTTGTGGTCAGATAGGCAGTCGCTCCATGTAAAACACTAGTACTCAGCTGAATCCAGTAAGACTGGAAGCCGACCCCAACATAATTGGGAAAAGCTGCTAGGCAGATGATTCGAAGTTTCTAAAAAAATACTTGAGAAATTGAATAGCAAGAGAGTTAAAGTCTCCGCCAGATAATAACAAAATTAAATTCGTTAACACCTGTCTACCAATGTATTCCAATATTTCAAAACGATACGAAAAAAATGTAAAGACAGTGTCACTAACACGATCAAAACAAACGTATCGCGGTAAGGGGTGTCCTTGACGCTTTTACTTGTCATGAGTTACAAACATTTTGGTCAAAACCATGTTTAGTCGTATTTATTTAGGTAGGTAGTAACTAGCATAATGAAACTCAAGTGTCACTGTAAAAGTCCAAAACACGGTAAAACCTAGGCTTTATAGGGAAAACCTGAGATTTACTAAGTTTTACCAGTAACAGTCCAAAATGATATATGATAATCGCTCATTTCAGGTTTTTACCAGCAATCACGCGATAACCAAAAATATGTTTTTTCATACAGTAATTTTAATTAATTGTATACATCTGTGAATATAAGTTAAAGCTAAATAAAACAAATCTAACTATGGCGTGTTTTATTTTTGAAATATAATTTTAAAACATAAGTAATAATGAAAAATTAAAATACACCACGAAAATTATTTTTAAAATACATATGCAATTGCAATTTCATATTAATTTCATTGTTTGAATTTATGTATGTATCTTTGAAATATAAATAAAATACCACTATCTTGCCCAAATTTTCGTATTTCTTACTTATCCCGCTGGGTTAGGTGTTTGGTATTATGCAAATCAACCAAAGCAGTATTAGCGACAGTTTTGTATGTTTTGTAACTTTTTGGTACAAGTCAGATCAATGGGTGTTATTTTTTTGTTATCTGGCGGAGACTTTAGACAGTTATCTCTTACTCTACACCTGCCATGTTATCTCTTCACCTTCCTTGATTGACTGGTGAAGAATGTTTAAGGCCTTAAGCCCTCCTTTGTAAAGTTTGTGTATATTTTGTGCATCATCTTCATCTTCCTGCCCTTAAGGCGGTACCCCGAGCAAAACGCCACGCCAGCCGTTATTTGTGCTGTTTTTAGGAGCTATCTACTCGTTATTTAAAAAGATATATCAATTAATAAAAATACATTAAATTTCTACATAATATTGATTCTAAAATGGTAGATTTAGTTATTTTTTAAATGTTGTATATATTTCACTAATCTATTTCCAAAAAAACATAAAAATGAGAAATATTTATCGATATTATGCA
This sequence comes from Orthosia gothica, assembly GCA_949775005.1. Lineage (NCBI taxonomy): Eukaryota > Metazoa > Arthropoda > Insecta > Lepidoptera > Noctuidae > Orthosia > Orthosia gothica. Next base: position 10,791,721 of record OX459052.1, read on the forward strand.
TCTCCTCGTAAAGTATTCATTAATTATTTTTTCTACTAACACTAATGGATAGACAATTTAATAACGAACATTTTTGTAGATTTATTTTTTTCAAAAGACCAAAATTCGATTTTATAAAGATTTTATTCTAAAATCTGGGCGTATTCACTACTGTAATTCATGCGCCACCAGTGCCGCTAGACCAATAGGAATGCTCATATTGCATGCCGATTTTTTGGTCAGGGTACCGTCTTAACCCATGTTACTTGGGGTCGGTGCAACACGTTTTCTTCTTTCATACCGTCCTGTCCCCTGTCACGCTATCACTGACTTCCATCTTTCATATCACTCCTCACACAGTCCATCCATCTTTTCTCTGGTCTTCCTCTTCCTCTCCATTCATCCACATTTATATTCCTAACTCCTCATCACATGACCATACCAGGACAAACGGATTCCTTTCAACTTTTCTGCATGAAGTCTAAATAAATAAGAGTGGTTTAAAAACCTATAAAGTAAGTATTTAAAACATTCTGAAAATCAAAAAAAAGGATACAAATAAAATCAATAAAAATAATGGATAACAGAATTAAAAAAAAAAAAACTAAAACGAAAAATATACTATAAAAAATCTTAACGGCTTCAGAGGTATCCCTAACAAATTCACTGTCTAGCCTCAATTTTTAAATCCTTTTCTCATAAAAATAACTAATCTTGCTTATAACCGCTGATCCAAATTATAAGCCGCTTACCGTTATAATGATCGAGAGTCGACTAATTAAATCATCACAGAGGTTTGACTTTTGCTGATGAAGCCAATTTTTTTTAACTACTATTTTTTTTTTGAGTATGAGAAATTCAAATTAGCCAGCAGTTGTTATAAAGGGGAATATTTTGAAACGTTTTGCTTCATTAGCAGAGTACTAAGTCTGTTTCAGCGTTTCATGTCTACTTCGTTAACTAAGAAAATGTAAGTACTTAATTTAAATGAATTGTATCTGCCTGGAAGTTATTGATATACGCTTTTATTTAACTTGCAATTTTGCAGATGAATTTTAAAACGGGTTTCACCAACCGATTGTACTGAAATTTTGCATTCATAATGCACCATACGCTATGTCGTCATCATCATCATCTCAGCCGAAAAAGACTTCCACTGATGGACAGGCCTCCCCCATGCGTCGCCACACTGATCGGTCATGTGCGTTTCGCATCCACCAGATCCAGATCCAGTCGCTCCACCTAGAGAGAGGCATTCTAACGCTGCGAATCCGGTACGCGGTCACCACTCTATAACTTTTTGGCAGCAATGTGTCCTGCCCACTGCCACTTAAGTTTGGCAATTCTTCGGGCTGTGTCGGTAACCTTGGTTTCTTTGCGGATGTCTACATTTCTGATTCGATCACGCAAGGAAACTCCGAGCATAGCTCTTTCCATTGCCCTTTGAGTGACTGTAAGCTTTCTGATGAGGCCCATTGTGAGCGACCAAGTATCTGTCCCGTAAGTAATCACCGGCAGCACACACTGGTCACTGGGTGGTAAGCTATGTAAGTGTCATAATTTTAAATACAATATGGCGGACTCCCAAAGATGGCGTACCAATTATTTTTATGCACCCACATGATATGTGTAAAACGTAAATAATCACGTTTTTGTAATCTCTATTTAGACCAAGAATTCTACGATTACATACAAAACATCCACGCAAATAATATAGTTTGGTTTGTTATAGAACATGACAACGAAGTAAACAAATCATCGAAACTTCTGAACTGTTTTCCAGATTATTCCATCACAATACAAAAAAAACTTCTTAACTTCTGATCGCACGATTAACTGAACCGATTTACCGAAGCCATTTCATCCATAAAAAGAAATCACCAATACATAAATAAATACAATATCACTTTGCAATAGCCTATTCCGTATGGAGACAATAACAGTGACGAGAAAATAGCAGAGAACAGATCCGGAACCGTAAGTTCCGTAAGGGTCATTTACCAGCAGAGATGAGCGAGCTAGCTAGGAAGGATCACTTCATGGCCCAAGCCTCGCTAAACGCAGTTCTGATGAAAAGCACTAGCAAAGAAAAGAAAATACGTATTTATTTGTGACTCTCACAACAGATACAGACATGAACAAACGAATATACAATAAGAACAAAAATAATTTTATAAAGAACTTCGTGATAGACGAAAAGGGCTCCGAGCGGAGCTAGGTAATAGGGTTGTGAGCGAAGAATGTGTGCCATTGATGCAAGCGAGAAATGAGCTACATAACTCCGCCTGCACACAGCTGAACAACGTCCACTACACACTGTTTCTGAGCTTCGTTACGCATTCTCGCACCTCGCAAGCTCCACACACTGCTTTGGTGGAAACAATCACATTTTCGCAGCATCCCTACACATCCTCGCACCGCCTAGCTACCTCGCTCATCCTTGGTAGAAAAACACCCTAACGGACCAGTTTACTGAATGACCCAAGTTCCGGACTTTCGTCCCAATCGCTTATCGAAGTCGTTCTGTCCTTGTCGTATTGTTTTTTTGTTCTTGAGCCATCCCATTCGTACGCTAATATAATTGTAGTAATCTCTGAATAGTATCGTCAAGATCAATGGATCTGTGTAACTTTTTCTCAACCATCTCTTGGGGTTGGATTTTAGTTTAACTAAACAGCTAGGTACGAGTAATTCACGCGGAGATACTACCTATTTGAACTCTACAACCCTGTAACTGGGTATCAAGATACTCCTTCAGTCATCATCATAATCATCATATCAGCTGAAAGACGTCCACTGCTGGACATAGGCCTCCCCCAAGCGTCGCCACATTGACCGGTCCTGTGCGTCCCGCATCAAGCGCATCCCCGCAACTTGCATCAGGTCATCGGTCCACCTGGTAGGAGGCCTTCCAACGCAACGTCTTCCGGTTCGCGGTCGCCACTCCAGAACTTTTCTGCCACATCGGACATCCGTTCTGCGAGCAATGTGCCCTGCCCACTGCCACTTAAGTTTAGCAACTCCTTCAGCATTTTTAAGAATTTTGAGCAGTCAAAATAAAAACTTTCATTCATTAAGTTTCAAAGGAACACTTGAAAAAGGTGTATTCGCCTTAACAGATATCTGCATTCTTATCACAAAAAAATCTACAAATAAAATAATGTTCCTAATAACTGTTGCTATGATTCTTATTAAAAATAACACCAAGGGGCACATAAATAAAAACGTATTTTATTTAGCATAGAAGTAATGGAACACATAGTTATACCATTCCAAAAACAAATCCTAGTATTTGCCAATAGATTGGATTTGGCACAAAAACAATTGGTTTCATAAAGCTGTGAAATTCCAGACTGGACACGTACTATCATTTTTTCACTAAACTTTATCCTAGATTGCTGATAGGCGAACAAATTGAAAATAAATCTTTTATCTTGGGTAGATCCTTGATTAGAAGGTCTAATACTTATATTTATTTCTAGGTAGTAGTTAACTCTGTATTACGATGCAAATGATATAATCTGGCAACCAATAATGTTCTGAAACGCGGCTTGACCTCATTTATTGATGTCGTTTATCTCTTAAAAGAACACATAGATGACGTAGAATATACTCATACAACCTTTTATGCACATTGTTTTAATTTCGTAACATGCATATATGTCTATTAACTCCCCATGCAACTTTATATCAATCGATTTTAAAAGATAAAGAGGTCTGTATCGTCGTATTTTTTTGTTTACGTGGTAAAAGAAAATACCTGTCCAATATTTTTAGGTTATCTAACTGACGGACTAAATAGATATTTTTTGTCAACTATCCTATTGCTTAAGAATGCAAGATTAGTGGTGCAGAATAACTTGGGCAAAACGGACTCAGGTAGCAGTTATACAAAGTACCCATAGAGATAAAAGCGCCATATGCAGTTAGAAAAGTCTTCAAACTAATAAAAGGCTCGAAACCAAAACCAAAAGATTACAGCACGTACTAACACTGCACTACGAAAACTTCATGCACCATAAGCATTTATTGCAATGCGGCATTATTTTATAAGCGAATAGCAGAGTCGTCTCAATATGCGCCTAAAATTGTGGATCAAACGAAACACGGAGATATTTGGGGCTCTTTGCCGGACTCAGATACTGCAAAAAGCCCCAAATATCTTCCTGAGAGAGAGTTTTCGTAGTGCAGTGATGGTACGTGCTGTAATATTTTGGGAGTATGGTTAAGAGCCTTTTTTAAGTCCTAATACAAAAGAAAATGTACACACGCTAACAAAATTAGCGGAACAAGAACAAATTATCGCAAAACTTTCTTTTTTACCATTGCAGGGTGGTTTTTCTTTTGTTTTATAATAAAACCAATTATGCCAAATTGATAACAACAATTGAACATCACCTTTCATGTGAATTTTTAACTTTATTCGAACTTACATCTTTTTGAGAGAATTTCGCTTGTTGCTACTTTATGGATAGGTTTTAATATTTCGAAAAAAAATCATTATCATTCTGAATTATTTGTTTTATTTTTAACGTTTAGATCTTTTTTCAAAGTTAAAGACGCCATTGTGGCAAGCTTAATCTAAACTGAGAGGGACAGGGCCTTTGATATGAAGAGAAATGATCAAACCTACAAATGATGAGTGTGTGTGTGTGTGTGTGTGTGTGTGTGTGTGTGATTCATCGGTTACTTGTTTCAACCATTTATTACAGTTTCCAATGATTCAGAGAGATTAATGTCTTAATGAGAAAATCAGGACGAGGCAGAAAATCCGTAATTCTAACAGGAATTATCGTTTCAATTAGCTTCGAGTTTACAAAAACCTGCGATTAAAGGCCATTCAAGCCATAAATGAGCTGGAAGAAGTTCGAGGTGCAACAGTAAGAAAGCTTACGGTACAAAAGAGATTGAAGGAAGCTGGTTTTGGTTCGTTCGTGCTCCCCAAAAGTCCATAACTTGAGGCACACTTCTTAGAAACAGAATAACTTTTGGTAGAAAACATAGACTTTGGCCAACGGACTAATAGAGTAAAATATTGTTTAGGGATGAGTGTGTAAGTCATTTAAATGGCGTTAACAGACTGCATTAAATGTATTAACATGAAAAAGAACAACATAATTTGACAATTTTTTAAACTACTGTGGCATATGGTAGAGGAACAATATTGGATACAGGTAGGATATGTTTTGGAGCTCGTACCGACTTGGTGGCAATCGATAGAGAAGATCTTATTAAAGATCACAGTAGAAGTGTTATTTAAGAATAAAATGTGATATCATTAACCCTTTTATCCAAGGGTCAATTCGTTTTGATCCAGGACAATGCTCGGCCACATACCACTTTTTCAACTTCAGTCTATGTTAAAAATGTCAATATCGCAGTTTTGGAATAGCCGGTGATGACACCAGTTATGGTCAAAATTTGTAATACCTTTACCTTTCAATGTGGGTGAACTGCGAAGTGCCGTTGTACAAGAATTATTGACACAACCACACGAGACGATGGATACCATTATTCTCAACATGTCTAGGCGGATGAAAACATTATTAAAAGACCGTGGAGAAAACACTCGATATTATGTGATATTAATTTTATTGTAAAATGTTTTTTTTAATTAACTTTTTTAACTTTCATTAGTAACCTTAAAAAATCAACAATGTGCAGTTTTCACAAAAAACATTTTACTCACACAAAATGTGTTAAATGCAAACTCATTTTTATTTTAAAGGATGTATTTTAAGTAAAGAATCCTGCCCTAATACACGTTTCAAAAAAATCAAAAGTATTTTTTTTAAATCGATGTTTTTATTTTGTTCCGCTAATTTTGCCGGTGTGTGTATTATAAGCTTAATGCCTTTTCTAACTGCATATGGCAAATTTACCTCTATGGGTACTATGTATAACTGCTAGACAGATTTCAATAATGTTTTTGGCTATCTTAGTCCGTTAAAGAGAAAAACTACAAATTTTTGTTTCTATATGTACCCCAACTATCGCCTTGTTTCGCTTGATCCACGATTTTTTGCCCACCCTGTATATATATTATTATTTAAGTATGTTTATTTAAACTATATACTTTTGTGATCATTTTACGTTTATAATATTTTTCATGCACCTGCCATTTGCTATCTCTCTACCGCCCTTGATTGACTGGTAGAGAATGCTTCAGGCATTAATTCCGCTTATGTACTTTAAGGTTGCATGAAGTTTTAAAAAACAAATTAATTATATTGCACGCCTGTGCAACCACATTGATGCTACATTGGCTCAGTCAACACAAAAAAATTACTATAAAAGCTGCATGTAATTCCTTCTAAATGTTACAAATATACTCAGCCGTAGATACTCGAAACATTCTTAGGTTTTTGTTATAGGACGCCTATAACAAAACTGACAATATTAAAACTAAGTTTTAAACTAAGTCGTTTACGTCAACATAATAAATTCTGAAACACGCAGACGAAACTTCGAATTTTGAACACGCTTCTTTCTGCATTAGGAATTTAAAAGCTTTATAACAAGACTGCCAAAAGATTACAGCACGCCCCAACGCTAATCTGCAATACCAGACCAACTTCCCCGATCCATTGTAAGCCCAGCAGGATAATATAACCCGATCCAATGTTTACTCCCGGTCTACAGGGAAACGGTGTAGTCTGTAAACTCTCCGAGGAGGTCCTAGCTTGTCCACTAGCTACATTGAATTTAGTGTTTGTTGCACCGAAGTTTATGCGGTGTGAGGGAATTAGAATTGTGGCTAACGTCTTACCTGATGCATCTTTGGATTGTGTTGAGTTCCGCAAAGTAGTAATATGACATGGAAATAAATACATAAGAACTAATACAAAAGTGCAACCAGAAGAAAATACATCGTACCGATTTCGACTCAATTTGGATGACTTCAGAAAGACAATAATGAAAAGCACATTTGTCTTAAATTAAAGCATAGTTAAATATAATAATAATAGTTTATTATATCCATCCTTGTATGGTAGTAGGCCAGTATTCTGACTGGGTTGACGCTTCAGAAAAAAACAAAACGCCTAAGATGGCTGCTGCTATCAGACCAGCGGAATTAATGTTTACAACTTCATTATCACACTTTTGCCTCCTTCCCCGCGGCCCCACCGCGTCCGCCATCTGGCAGGGCGACCCCGACCAGGACGTGGAAGGTAGGCAGAGCAGCGCACCGCAATACTGGAACTCCTCGCCCTTTCCTCAGCTGTGATGCCTCCCATACGACATCGTGGCCCACGTCAGTTGCGATGAGGCCCAAGCGGCACCGCAACCCACTTGTTGGCTGCTACGTCGTCGGCAAATTTGGCAAAAGCTCTGACGAGAGGCCCCTCCTCGGGTTCCTTTTCGCTTCACCGTGGCCCGTAGATGACCGAGCCACGCCTACTGAGCCCCCCCCCCCCACCTCGACAATGCGGAAACCCACCGGGGGGTTCATTATCACATTTTGCAAATTGGTTATCACAGTATCTTTGTCATCATCATTTCAGCCGAAAGACGTTCACTGCTGGCCAGAGGCCTCCCCCAAGTGTCGTCAAATCGATCAGTCCTATGCGTCTCGCATCAATCGGATTCTCGCAGCCTTTACTAGGTCACTGGTCCACCTAGAAGGCCTTCCAATTCCGTGTTCACAGATCCACTACTTATATTAAAAACAACTATATATATCTTTGATAAAATAATCCGATCAGATTTGAAAATGCCTAGTTTTTCAGAACATATAACAGCCTACAAAAATCGCAATATCTCGAATGATAGGATGCAACAACTGTATGGTTTTATAAGCTTGTATAGATCTTTTGTTCACCAGCTTGTATTTCATGCCTCAAAGAAGCTCAAACGTTGTTTCCAGATTGAAACTATGCATTCGCTTTCATAACATGGACAGGGATTTTAGGGGTTCTATACCTAAGTTGCGGTCTGTGTATATGTTTTGTTCTGAATCTATGAAGGATATTGTTTGGGATCTAGGCTTTATATGTTGGTAATTCGAGGTAAAAATGACCGAATTTGTCAATTTTAATGTAGAGAGTCCTAAGGCTCTCTAGACGAAGTGTTCTTCTTTGTCCGATAACGACTGTCGAAATGGAATAAGGAATTGGCCATGTGATTTTACGATAGCGCATGAAATTTTTAGGGTTCCGTAGCCAAATGGCAAAAAACGGCACCCTTATAGATTTGTCATGTCGGTCTGTCTGTCTGTTTGTCTGTCTGTCCGTCCGTATGTCACAGCCACTTTTTTCCGAAACTATAAGAACTATGCTGTTGAAACTTGGTAAGTAGATGTATTCTGTGAACCGCATTAAGATTTTCACTCAAAAATAGAAAAAAAACAATAAATTTTGGGGGTCCCCGTACTTGAAACTGAAACTAAAAATATTTTTTTTCGTCAAACCCATACGCCTGGGGTATCTCTAGATAGTCTTTAAAAATAATATTGAGGTTTCCAATATCATTTTTTTCTAAACTGAATAGTTTGCGCGAGAGACACTTCCAAAGTGGTAAAATGTGTCCCCCCCCCCTGTAACTTCTAAAATAAGAGAATGATAAAACTAAAGAAAATATATGATATACATTACCATGTAAACTACCTCCGAAAATTGGTTTGGACGAGATCTATTAAGTAGTTTTTTTTTAATACGCCATAAATCGTAAACCGCAATTTACCAATTACGGAACCCTTCGCGTGCGAGTCCGACTCGCACTTGGCCGGTTTTTTTATTTGTATTTATTTATTTATTGAAAAAGCACATCCACATCACATGCATTACACACCGAAAGAAAAATGTACAAAACTTTATTTTTCAAACTAAGTCTGTTAGAAATGATCTTTTTTGACGTGTATGGTCTAGTGAAGGATTTAGTACTTCGAATTAATCTAATATCTACTAATATTATTAAGCTGAGGAGTTTGTTTGTTTGTTTGAACGCGCTCATCTCAGGAACTACTGGTTGGAATTGAAACAATATTTTTGTGTTGGATACTCCATTTATCGAGAAAGGTTATAGGCTATATAACATCACGTTACAACCAATAGGAACGGAGCATAAATGAAAAATGTTGCAAAAACGGGAACATAACATTCTTTTTTGAGAGCTTCCGTTGCGTGCGCTGCGTAAACGGTTTAAGTTTCGCAACAATCATGTATGTAGGGTAAATAGGGTAGATGGGTAGGTAGGTAGGGTACATGGGTAGGTAGGTAGCCAGTTGAAGGGAGCGAAGCCGCGTGGGACAGCTAGTTAATAATAATAATGCCTTTATCTCGGCTTGCATAGACACCAGCATCCTCCAGTCGTTAACTTGAAAAGGTTTGTGACTGTTTGCCTGCTTGATAGTGATCTCTTGATATCCACATTTACGTATAACCTTTGTAACCATTTTCATCGTCAAAACACAGTACTGTAGCTAAACAAAAAAACTTGCAACAAAGTAGACTCGGAATCCTCATAGCTTCGAAGTAAATCCCTAGATTACGCTAAGCCCTCATTGGTCCACGCTAAGTCTAAACAAGGGCTTGCTTCTCCAACCGGCCAATACAAAGCTTCGATTGTTAGTGCACGTCGAATCGCCGTGGTACGTCGGCAAAGCGTAGTAGTAGTATGAGATCTCACTGCAAAAATCTGCAGGTATTTTATTGCTGATAAGACTTGATTTTGATTAATGGTTCTTGATAGAACAATAGATTACTGCAGGGTTGCCTGGCCGTATCCAGCCGCAACTAGATTTTTTTAGGTTTTTCTATCGTGGGTGCGTCTGCAGAAAACTTCTAGCTCTCAGTTAGTCACAATTTCTGAGTTTAGCAGATAAACTGGACCTTATTTTTTCCTGTTTTTTACACCACTTTATATCAAATGACGTTGGAATCTTTTTGAAAATCTTACCATATATTTGGGGTTAACCATCAAACATAAACATAATTTATTAATTTAAGGTAATCGACTAGATATTTCCAGGCAATCCTGGAGAAAAATATTGTAATATCAATTGTCGTTCATAAAAAATAATTCTTCTTAGCGTGTCGATGGCAAACACTCTTTTTAGTTAAATGCCTTGCATGGCCCAGAATTCAGCTACGGCAACGCCCTCCGACGACGCAGTCATAAGGTCCTCACGTAAACAGACAACCGGACATGCGGCACAAGACGAAAGGTGGGCCATGGTCTGCGGAGAGACGCCACACAAGCACCGAGGATCGGACCCATCCGAGAACCCCCATCTATAGAGATTGTCTTTGCTGCGGCCGACCTGAGTGCGGAGTTTATTCAGAGTTTTCCAGGTCGGCCAAGGTAACGCGTGCCCAGGCAAAAGGAAATTTTAACTGGTTGACAGGTGCCAACTGAAAATCAGTGCTGGGTGTCTGACACCCAGCAAATGCTGAGTTGGTAACCCTTTCGGTGTGGGCACGCCCGGCGCAATAATTCAAAAACCTTGTTTGTACTGTTTTCACTATTCTTTTCTGTTTCTTTGTGATTGTTGTTGTTGTTGTGTTGTGTGTATGTCGAATAAATGTTTTCTATTCTATTCTATTCTTTAATACCGTAGGGAATTACCGAATCAAAAGCCATTGTGTCTCGCGTTGATCCACGTTTCGGGCACTCAAGGAGTTAATCAAAAATAAAATACCTGCAGATTTTTGCACTGGGATATTAGACTATAGGTACGTCAAAACAGCGTGGATGACAGGACAGGTTGCTAGGATTACGGCCACCCAAATTGGGGACAATAACTGGTGCTGTGTTTCTGGAAAACGTTGAATTTTGGATTGAGAGATCAAGAGATTTGTGGTTCCTTAAATTGGAGGATTTTGTAATGGGTTTTGAAGATTGGATGCGCCTGTTGAGTCTGATTTACTTATTTTGTAAGCCGGATATAAATATCAGTTCAACATCATATCAGCGTGGAATCACTTCTTCCTTTGTGGCATGCTTCCTGGTTATGGGCGTCCGATGTTCAGGTGTTTTCTATGACTTTGGTGATATCATCGAAACAAAGCGGGTAAAAATTGTACACATTAAAATTTCTAATGATAAAAAGCAGAATACAAAAAAAAAGTTGGAGTAGCTTTTAATTGTCAAGGTCGTCAAAAAGATGACGTTACGAAGAGCAAGTTAGACGTTCCATATCTCGATGGAGAAGAATGTATTCACCCGTCGAGGCGTGATTGATTTACAAACATCCTAACATAGAAACTTTCACAACCTACTTCCTACACACACACACACTACACTGGTATTATAAAGGTGTAAGTTTGTGAGTGTGTGTGTTTGTATGATTTTTACTTCATGCTCTAACGGCTGGACGGATCCGGATGAAATTTAGCACAGATATAGTACAGGAAGAGCACATAGGATACTCTTTTTCCCGGGAGTATATTCCCTCGGGCTGATGCCCGACTTTCAAGCGGGCGCAGCCGCTGGAAGAAGCTATAATAAACGTAAAAGTTTTTGAGGATGGATGGATGTTTTTATTCTTTCAAACAAAAACTATTGAACAGTTTTGTATGAAACTTTACAGCAATTTAGTATACATGAGGATAGCACATAGGCTAAAATTTATAAAGATGTTAGCAGAACTACGAAATCCACGCGGGTGGAGCTGCGATCAGCAACTAGTTTATAACACTAGTAGGATCTTACAAAACAAATATCGTCAACAAAATTCAATCTACATTCAAATACGAGCTCCCCCTTAAGCCCTATGCGTTACATTGCGTGCAGCTTACTAAGTGGATAATTGGCGAGTCCCAGCCACTGAACGCAACGAGGGCGAACCGGTCGCAAGTGCAAGCAGTATCGTCGGATATTAGCTGAATATTAGGTAAGTTTTTTCGTTTTATGTTCAGGATAAGAGTTCGTTTTAGTTAAAGAAGGGTTTAGTGTAGGGATGATTGGGAATAAATAAGGAGTTATTAAGTATGCTTAAAGTATTTTTTTTTCGGTAAATTTATATTATAAAAAGTACTAAATATTGAAAAGAGTAAAGCCCTTTATTTTTTTATATTTTTGAGATTATCCTCGTCTGTAATATGTTTTCATTTTATTTTATCGAAAAACAACAGTTACAACAAAACAATAAAATCATGAACTTCTCAAACGTAATAAATTGATATTTAATTATTTAAGCTTCATATTAGTAGTGTACTTTGGCGAACTTACCCCCGGTTTCTCAACACTCGATGATCGGCCTGGTAACGTAATCGACGAATAATCGCCGGTTATCTGCTGGCTGTTAAAAATTCGTTCAACCAATCACAGCAGTTAACGCGTGCTTGACAATTAGTCAGATTAATTATGCGATAATTTTGCGGTGAGAAACCTGGCCTTAATGCAACAAAAACTATTGAAAAACAACGCGAGAAATTTAAAAAAAAAACACTTAAATCAAAACGCGTATTTAATGGACGAATTCAAATAAAACTGAACGAAAAACAAAATAACCTTCTCTAAAAAAATATTCAAAGAAAACTGACAGATTCACTGATAAAAATCTCAAAATCCGACACGAATTTATTTCAAAGCCTATATTAATTTTAAATTCGTATAGCAACTTCTGATATTATAAAATTTCAATTGGCAACTAATCCAACAAATCAATCTGCCAAGCCATTTCCCAACCAGTGTTCAAAAAAAATATAAAAAATAAAATTTTGGTTTCCCTCTCTTCTACTGATTATTCCCTTCCTTTACACCAAAATCTGCTTTGGAATGCTTAGATAAGTTTGATCAAAAACTATATTCAAATATTAACACATTTATACAAATATTGGCTAGGTACCATACCTGTTTCACTGCTAACCCAGAAAGAATTTATCCAAACCTTAGGAGACTTAAAAACTGCTTACGGAACACAATGAGTGAAAACAGACTGTATGGCTTGGCTCTCATGAATATTCACTATGGGATAGACATTGATGCGAATGAAGTAGTGGATATAAGAAAAACAGAAGATCAATTCTGTAATTCGTATGTAATCTAATGTACCTTCTTTCTTTTGGACCTCACCCCTTCCCCCGTTACTAAAACCTGGCTACGCCTTTGCCCCTTGACAAGGCTAGTGCCACAGATTTCCTAGCTCTTAACCATCGATATATTCGTCTCTTCGCATTAAAAGTGTACAAACTCAAAAGCATGAAGAAATTGAGTAAGGTATACAGAAATATTTAATAGCGCAAATATTTTCTCAAGAGTGACAAAATAACGTAGTTCTTCAAATCCCCGCTAGATAGCGCATTGGTAAGTTTTCCATTGGTGGAAGTTAGAATTTGTTTAGCGTCAAAACTGTACAATCTTCAGTTGTGTTTAAGTGACCGAACAGTGTACACGTTGTATCTCTTCAAAAGTAAACTAAATTGTGACCAGAAGTAAGCTCTAAATTTAATTAAAATTAGATTAAGTCAAAATTATACATTTTTCCCATACTTTATATGCTGTAAAGTTTGAATGAATTTTCCCTTTAAAATTGTGTTATTTTGTATTTGTATAGTTTTTGTGATAAAATATAAGTAATGCGGTTCTTTTTTTTATTATAATATATACTTTCTTCCATTTTCTCAAAATAAATGTCTCAAATCTCAAAAAGATTTATTTTAACCTTTTTTTACCTGCTGGGTATATTTAATACAATTAATATGATTGTTAATACTTATTTTAGAAGAAAGATAATGTAACTATTAAAAAATAAAAAGAACCTGTTTAAAATTTCATTGGATAAAAGTTTATTAATCGTTAAACGATTTAAACGGCGTCCTGTAAATTTAGTAATTTCTGAGGTTGTACACTTTTAATGCGAAAAGGTTATGTTTGTACTACGTCCTAGATTTGGCGATCCAAAGTCTCACGCTGTTCGACTGAACTGTACTGCAATTCGTACACCTTACTTTAAACTAAACTCTATAAGCGATCATACACATAGACATAAATATTTTAGCGCTGCAGCGAACTTTAGTTCTAACTCACTAGCACTTGAACAATTTATTTTCATTAATGTTCTTGTCTATCGGTAGAATATATGTCAAAGCTCTATAACCACCATAACGACTGTCAAAGATCTATCAGTGACAGCTGGGACCAACTCTGCCAGCGGCTTAACGCGCTTTCCTAGGCATGGAATGTTTTACATTGTGTATTGAATTCTTGCACAATAATTTCTGATGTTATGAAATGTCCATTGGTTACTGTTTCGACGATTCTCAATTAATTTTTCATTATTAAACTCAGTTGGCAAATAAATAAACTGTAATGCAATTTGGTTTTCACAGCCAATGAAAATGATGGAGTATTTGATCAAATTAATGATTCCATGTGGATTTTATTCAGGAAATGCAATTAATAAGTATCATCATTCATCGATGATTGAGTATAATAAACTAAAGTTGTACATAATTTAATATAATAAATCAGTCATACATTAATACATAGGAGTGGCCACTCGAATGTATACACAATTTTTTTTAAGCTGTATCAAATTTTGAAGTTGTTTCAATTTTGATATTTTCTTATGGTACGCCTCTTTAGTGTCGTAAGACGGTTACTTTTTATAGAAGACTCCTTAGTAACGGCTAGCTCAAGAGGTTTAAAAAAAAATATTATTGATTCGTGTACATTATTTTTGCAATATTGTTTTTTGTATGACTTTTTATTTAAAAAAATAATTAACGACACGATATTTTTTCGCTTCTTTTGCAAACTCCTCCAAAACGACTTGGATGTTTAAAAATATTTTTACTCAGAGAAATTGATGGTTAGAATTTATTCTTAACCTACATAAGATATAAATCAAAAAATGCTTTGCGAACAAAACATTACAAAAGTAGCTCCAATATTGATATTCTGGCACCGAGCATGCACACGGCCAGTACCGCGTTAACATTAGGGAATATAATAAGCCTTAAAACCATGACCACTGCCTAAACTTCATTATTCTAAAATTCAAACGTTGATAGAAAAACGACCAAATTTTTTTCATCAACTTCTTTTGGGCATATGAATATAAATTTACTTATATATACGGAGATATAAGGAGAGTCCCCCAAAATGTCTGCCCTGCGAGTCAAAAGTACCAATCATTACCAGTTCCAATGCAATGATAAATGTTTAAAAAATCATTAGCAACATAGTCTTAGTTAATCATTTCCATATAATATCTATATTTTTACAAAAACATTTTCTCGTTTAAAAGCTTACAGTAACAAGGGTTTTAAAACGCTTTGATGTTTCGTGAACACTTAATATTTCCTGTGAAGGACTCGCGAACTAAACTTGGTGCATTTAGTATATTTTATTTGATCATTGCTCCGTACTCCTATGCATTACTGTCGTTTGTTTCCATTGCACTTCGTTACGCTGGGTCTTTGGTCGTGTGTTTACTTTCAGAGTAGTATTTCATGCATGCACAAATATTTTGAATATAAACATTAAAACCTATATTCTAAGTTCTTTTGAGGGTAATTTCCTGCACTCAAATCGACTTAGTCGCCATGGCCACTGAAAAAACTTTCGAATTCTCAATTTCATTGAGTTATATGGAGGACTGGAGTTTCCTTGCGTGATTGAATCAGAAATAAAGATATCCGCAAGAGAACCAAGGTTACCGACATAGCCCGAAGAATTGCCAAACTAAAGCGGCAGTGGGCAGGGCACATTGCTCGCAGAACGGATGGTCGATGGGGCTGAAAAGTTCTGGAGTGGCGCCCGCGTACCGGAATACGTTGCGTTAGGTGGCTTCCCTCTAGGTGGACCGATGACCTGGCCAAGGCTGTGTGAGTCCGGTGGATGCGAAACCCACAGGATCGATTAGTGTGGCGACGTTTGGGGGAGACCTATGTCCAGCAGTGAACGTATTTCGGCTGAGATGATGATAATGATGAATGGAGGAAATTTCTTTAGAACACAAGGGGAGTTAAATGATTTAAAATTCTTGTAAGGATAGTAAAAAATAATAAAAGACAACCAGCCGTATTAGTGATCAGACGAGCTATTGTATTATCGACAGAATTACTTTAGAGGTGGAAGAGGTACATTTTTAGAGGATATATTTAGTAGATAATCGCTTGAACAAGCAATTATCAGGATGATTTTGTAACTATTTTTGTGGCAAAAACTCCAGAATGAGGTTCAGAATACCAGACCGAGACCGTGACCGGAGGATAAATAGTATTATTAGGTGATGTTAGCTTAACACAGTTGATTAAGCTCAACAGTAATTAAAAAATCCGACCAAGTGCGAGTCGGACTCGCGCACAAAGGGTTCCGTACCATTATCGCAAAAAAACGGCAAAAAAAAACCCTATATTGTTGTATGGGATATTTTTTAATTTTTATTTATTTTTTTATTTCTGTTTTTAGTATTTGTTGTTATAGCGGCAACAGAAATACATCATCTGAGAAAATGTCAACTGTCTAGCTATCACGGTTCATGAGATACAGCCTGGTGACAGACAGACAGACGGACAGGAAAAAAATAAGGTCGCGTTTTTACCCTTTGGATACGAAACCCTAAAAACTTGTTGCAAAGTGCTTGTGGATTTTTGCCTAAAAAAACCGCTTCCTAATCATATGCTTGACAGAACATTGGTGTCGAAACGAATCGCCCCATGGATCGTCCAATTTCCAAGTAACGTTGCACTCCCCTTAGCTCGGAGCTGTCTCAATATGTAAATAGAGCTTCACCATCGAAGGCTGCAATTTCAAGGCTCGGAACTCGATTAGCTCCGTGGACCGATCAGCCAATTACAGGGGCCCCTGTAGTGATAAATACAAATTGTGTTGCATTTATTGGGTCTTTTGTGTGCACATTTGGTTTATGTTAACTTTGATTGACAGTATTATTATCTATATTTGAGTATAGCTTTAAGGAGGATGAATGATGGGAAATCTTATTACCCAAAACTTAGCTAGCAGTGCTGTCCAACAGCTTTTGTAGCATACCGGTATAAGGCTACACACACAAACATACATCTAACGAGATGATGCGACTGTCCTTCGTATGCCAACAAAACGGGGTAACGTTACGATAAATGATCGTAATATGATTTAGCATTATCGGCACCGGATATCCACTGAAATCTAGAAAAATGCCTCTGTATGCCATATTGAGCTGTAAAGACTGTAAAGAAATAGTTGGCCGAGGCATTGGAAATGTTTTCTTTCATTGATAAGTAAATTTGTTTGTGAAAAAGTGGCACGTTTGTTTTTATACAGATGGAGGGACTTGCATTATCTAGTTAGATGTATGTCTGTGTGTGTAGCCTTATACAAAAGTGTCGCATGTTACAAAAGCTGTTGGACAGCACTGCTAGCTAAGTTTTGGGCCTCCTCAATATATATTGCCATCTGAAGATTATTCCTTTTTAAAATTCAACTAAAACAAGGGAAAAAATCGGACTAAAACAAGCACTGGCTTTTGCATACCAGTGCAGCTACGATCCGTCGAATCATGCCAAGCGGTGAAAAAACAAAATGTGTGAAAAAGTATCGCGTTTTGTGACTGATCTGTAGCGAGAAACATCCGTTTGTGAGTTTTTTTCAAGTGTTACTTGAAAAAAACTATTTTTGTACAACACCTGATAAATTGTAAAAGCGCCTGGTTTTTTTTTTAAACCTGTACTGTGTACTCGAGTTATTGTGTATTTACATTCAATTATACTTTTAGTTTCCTCTCACAGAGAGGAGGCCTGTGTCCCAGCAGTGGAAACATTAAAAGACTGATGATAATACATTTAGTACTGCACATTCTTATCTTATCTTGTGGAGGGGCCGAGAAATAACTCGGACAGTTCGACCCATGGGATCTATTGTGTTCCCCTAGATAACATACTCCTCTCCAATCTCGTTGAAAACTCTTTTCATGAGTTTTACAACGAGACTAGGAGATATGAGCCTATAGTCTTCTGGTTTTGGATATCCAACCCCTAGGAGTCTCACTCGCTTACCAGCCAGTGCATCGCATGTGCACAGAAGGTGCTCCATGCGTTCCGTATGTTCCCCACACAACCTGCACATGGGTGTCGCGGTTAGACCCATCTTTATGAGCATGCCGTTGGTTCCAAAGTGCCCAGTAAAGGCCCCAAGCAGGTAGCGGATTTGCCCCCTGCTCATATTCCAAATGCATTCCCAGGCTTTGAACGTAGAGCCTAGGAATTTCTTGGATTGCTGTAGACCGGTATAGTACAGCCAATGTTTTCGTTGTCTAGTACTGCACATTAGTCATTAAAACTAAATGAGAGCGTTAAGCATCGTTAGCACGACTTAGAGATCCACCAGGCCGGAGGAATTTCCATACCACACGCTATGCCATTCTATTTCGAAATACCATAGAGCGTCAAACCTAAAAAACAAATTATTATAAAAAAGAAGCCGACTGCAATAAAATAATTAACTGAAAAAAGAAAAACAAGTCCTAGGTATAATACATTAAAAATATAATGAGGTACTGTCAGAGCGGTGACAAACGAAGTTTTGGTAGGGTTTTCTATAATTTTTGTTTGTCCCCGCCTGCAGCACCTGTATAAATTATACCTAGGGACTTGTTTTTCTCTTTAAAGTAATTTTTTTTTGCAGTCGTGTTTTTGTTTTTATAATAATTTGTTTTATTTCAGACTTTTTAGTTTTATTAATGAACGAGTTCTCCAAATAAGTAATGTGGTAAAAGATTATTTACATTTCCATCAAAGTTACGCTTATCTTGAATTTGTGCCAAAACAGTAACATAAAAGTGTTACGATTATATTTTTGGAATGGTCTATATTTATATTTAGCATTTGATACCCATATTGTTATGAAAAGAAAAACAAAAATTGTAGCTCCCCCTTTTTGGTGGGAGGAGAGGGTGTATATTTAAAAAAATTATAGCTATTGTCACTCCTACCACTGAGAAGAATCCAAAAACACCTCATATTTCAGAATTTCATAATCTGTCAAGCCATTTGGGCAGTAAAGCGTGCTTTAGAAATGGACATACATACTTACATAAAACCTACTTATTCAACAATTTTCAGTTCAGTCCTATAGAACAAGTGCGCAAGCCGTGCCGTCCAGTCAATGCGCTCGAGCTCCTCGCTTAGCACATATTAATTAGCTCGTCTGATACCTGAGAGCTCAGTTAATTTAAACGTGCTGCGCTGTTTAACGATGAATGAGAGCTGCGATTGCGGGCTTCAGTGTTTACGTGGCGTATTGATTTGGGATATAGGAGGTAACGTCTTTGTGTCTGTTCGAGTTAGATAGGAGGTTTGCAATGCAAGTTTTGAAGGAGAGACAATATAGCTCTTAGGTTTTTAGGGTTCCGTACCCAAAGGGTAAAAAGGGACCCTATTACCATGATCCGTCTGTCTGTCACCAGGCTGTATCAGCATGAACCGTAATAGCTAGACAGATGAAATTTTCATAGATGATGTATTTCTGTAGCCACTATAAAAAAAAACATTTATTTCAGACAAAAAATTCCATGGACAAGGCAAGGTTGTTAGTAAACAAGAATTGTATAACTACAAATACTAAAAACATAATAAAATAAATAATTAAGTGGGGCTCCCAGGCAACAAACGTGTTTTTTTGTCGTTTTTTGCGATAATGGTACGGAACCGTTCGTGCGTGAGTCCGACTCGCAATTGGCCAGTTTTTTTAGAAAATGCTTTATATTTCATGAGATCGCCAGCATTATGATTTCGAATCAGCACTATAGTAGGGATTCGTAAAATGAAATTGAAAGGTTATGTTAGACCGTCAGTGGCATATGCAAGTGTGCAGGTTTTCGATCAACATTGTAGTATTTTTAATGAATTTAAACCCTGCAGGACCCACCTAGGCTTCTTTGGCTTTATTTTAGTTTAACACAATAATGACGTTAGGTCCTTATAGAACTGAACTCTAAACCGTTGCTAAGCAATTAATAATACTTGAATAGAAATCCAAAAATACCATGATTACATAGAATTAGTCTTAAAGCCAATAACACACACAGTCACCTCCTTCGCCACATTATAAATGTACATCGGGGTTTGTACATCTGCCGCTTTGAATTTCACAGCAGGATCAGTCACAGCCTTCCCTCTGTTTCCAATGAAACGATTTTTATGTCTCCTCCTTTGTACCTCAATCCATCCTTCATCATAACGTTCCGGTTTCCATTGCCCATCGCGTACGATATCAGCAAAACATTTCTCGTTTTGTGTAACGAAATGTTTTTCATTTGCAGCGCTCGTATGTGCCAACGTTTGCTTAGGTAAACAAGGCGCTTGCGTCGGCGCGCGCTCGGCTACATTCGTGTATGAAGACCGCGACCGCTGATTGGCCGCCTCACTGGCCTCGGGCATCACGTCGGTCCGGGCGCTCCGTTCTGCACGTACCGGTTGAGGTGTTTTACAACTACCTCCCTCACTGGATAAACTAACAAACGGCGATTTGCACTTTTTTTCTTCTTCCACACATATTGGTGGTAATCCAACAGGACCACTGTTGCCGTCTTCGTAGCTATCAGTCGCGGCGCCTCGTTTTGTGTTCACAGTACACGGAAAGTAATTTACTATCGACGTATTTTTCAACGACTCAAGATCCAACTGTAACATTCGTAACTGATCAGCAGTGGCATATTGTTCCTTTATCTGAGTGATTTCTCTCTGCATCTTCACTATATCCTTCAATAATCTTGTTACGTCAACATGGTCGAATAGAACCGGCGGTATTTTCTCCAGGTCACGAGCCACAAATATCGGAATTTCCTCAGGGTCAGTTTCCTTTAACAAACAGAGTATATCGTCAATGTTACGGAGCGTTTTGCCGTCCCTCTTCCTTGTTTTCTTGCGCTTTGCCGTTGAGATGGAATGGAAAAGCAGATCTTTTGCATTTTCGATCTCCGACTCCGAAAAAGCAGTTTTACATACACGACTAAGGCCTTCTTCATCCATTACGTCCATTCTATTGCATATAAATGCAAGCACCTCGTTTATAACAACATTGCATGAGTTACACTTTACCACGTTAGAAGCCATTTTCAAGGACACGACACTACCGATCGGCAAGCGCGCGCGTCGACGACTGCTGAATAACGAAATGCACTCGAAAATACCAACACTTAAATCGCACTTACATCTCGATACAAAAAGAAGTCACTATGGTAGACGATTAATGACGAAGTTCCAAATGAAAAATCGCCTGTTAAGCTGGGAACTAATTATCGGACGCGACTTACAGCCGCGGCTGATATGTGTGCATAGCCGCATGGGACGCGGCTGCCAGATCTCTATCAGACGTCCGAACGCCCAAGGTCACGTCCGCGACTTACGTCCGATAGTTTTCACAATGTAATGTACATTCATTACCTAGATACTCTATAAGTCGCAGCTGTCAGTCGCGTCCGTAAGCCGCGTCCGATAATTTGTTTCCAGCTTTAGTCTCCATAATAACTCCCCTTTTACTACGATAACTACACAAAGTTTCCTAGTTCGTTCCCTCGCCTAAAATATCCAAAAACAAATGCCTGCAGCGGTGTTCCGTTCTATAACTTGTTCTCATCCGGCGCGCACTTAGGTACAGCGCGCACTAACGACTTTTTGTTACTGAAATGTATTTTATAGTACCTACTTACTATACTAAAGTACCTACTGTCAGAGGGAAGCGAAAACACTGTTTTCCAAATGTTTTGCCCTTAGAAATATAAGCTAAGTGCACGAAACTGCAGAATGAAAAGTGAAACCCAACTAAAATATCAAATTCTGATTATTACCAATGATAAGTCAGAAGCACTCAGCTTTACTCCGAAATCGGCCAAAGCCTACAATTTCACCACCTATGATACCTAAATGCATTATAGACATTTGTCTTAAAAATATATGTAAACTAGCTAACCCGGCAAACGTTGTTTTGCCATAAAAACACCAAACACTACCTAACCTACTCTACCTACCCAACCCTAACTACCCTACTCTACCTATCCTACCCTACCTAGGGGTTTAAAAAATAGTTTACGACCGATTCTCAGTCCTACCAAATATGCGCAAAAATTTTCATAAGAATCGGTCAAGCCGTTTCGGAGGAGTTTGCAGACAAACACTGTGACACGAGAATTTTATACATTAGAAGATATAGTTTTTTAGTTTGAGAATCATCTTGGATGTGATGGATGGATAGGGAGAGGTAAGCCGAAGAAAAAATGAATGGCTCGTACCTAGGAATGATCTGAAAAAGGAAGTGATAGCACCGACCCCAAATAATAAGAGTCAAGGCCAGGAACCTGATAACGATCTGGGATATAGGACTACGTCTTTCGGAATCTTCCCTTCTGAATAAACACTCACGGTGTTTCTCCTCTCCTTGGTACTTGCTTACCCTATAATGTACAAACACTTGCTTCGAGCCACTCTTCTGCACGTCAACCTGGTTGATTGCTTGGTATATCTTGTTTTTGAGCGTCTTCAAAAAATCAGCCCCCAAAATCTCCAATGTACGTACATCCTTGCCCCGTTTCGTTGTTAAGCACAAAGAGTACGCCACCTCACTGGCTCATCGCTTTAATTGAGTTTCAAGTTTTTGATGCTGCTGCTATTCCCTTGTTTTACACTGTGATTCTCTGCGCCATTGTTCTGTTCTACATCCATAGAGGGATGAATGAGAGTTGGTGTTTGTTTTAAATTAATGTGCAATTTTGAAATATTATTTGGAAGTAGGAAGTTATTTGGGGCGTTTTTCAAATGTGGGTCATTTGATATTTTTATTACTCCTTGTATTGTATGCTGGTGGCTATGAATGGTTTTGTGTCAAATATTAGGTGGCAGATAAAAAAAAAGTCACAATGTTTGTTTGCAGAACGTTGGGGCATAATTATGTCAAAGTACTCTTATTTAGTGATTGTGCTATTATTGTGACAAACAGCAATAAGGTGTTTAAGGTTTCGGGAAACCGCTGGAAGCTAGACGCATGGGACCGGTGAAGCCTGGAGGAGGCCTATGTTCAGCAGTGGACGTCTTTCGACTGCAATCATAATGATGATAACACAGCAATATGTCAGATAAATTTGCAAAGCAAAAAGGCACAGGGTTATATTTAAATTACAAGTACCATTTCGGGATGATCCACCTCATTTTATTGAGCGGCGCGAGCTTGCGGACGGCGAGTAATGGGTAGCTCACCGTCCGATAAGGACCACGGCCGAGGCGATGGCGCGTAGTGATCCACGCGCGCTTCAAAGAGATATCAGCAAACACTGACGGAGTCCGCTAGGGCCGATGCCTGTCTGGGTCACGGATAAATTTGAAAGAGAGAGTTACCGCGGCCCTGGCTCAAGCAACTGAAGAAACACGGGTGGGTTTTAGTCAGTAAAAGTCTGCCACGCCATTCCTTCACCCACAGCGGGAGAAGTCATTGAAAGAAAAAACAATGTCTTGCACTCAACAAGCTCAAACCTACGTCATTATCATATATCCATCTGTTTACATCAACTACCCCTAGACTTATAAGTCTCCTATAATTTTAACCATTCTACGAATTCTGTCCCACCGTTGGGCAATGACCGTAACCTGCACATGTTATATGGCTTCGTTGCTACGGAAGATCACAGACTCCTAAGACACAGGAATATATACCTAGGAGTAAGGAGTATTAGAAGTAGCATTTAAAAAAATACTTTTAATTTTAAGCCTTTTATTATAATTTTGAAATTTGATCTATCAATTTTTAAAACGGGCTTTTGGTGAAAATAAATTAATTTGTTTACTAACGATTGTCCAAATAATATCCAATACCTTATATCCTGCAGAATATTACCTCATATCATTTCCAAATCCACATCAAACAAACAAACATACACATTTCTACACCCACAAAAACACGACTAAACCGAAACTAAATGCATAGAGTTGCTCTAACTCCGTAAAATATGCATTACATCACATCAAACTGTTTATATGAGAAACAACGGTATACGTTCGCTATCTCTATGTGCTGACTGCAACAGCTTAAGAAAATGTCATTACGTTCCAACATATCCCTTGCTTCGTGTACTATTAGCCTAAGATCTCGGTGCTAAGTTCTGCAGTCACATTTTATCTAATTAACTTAGTTTTTATGTATAATACTTGATGATAGAATAGATTGCTGCAGGCTTGCCTGATGAAATTTTTGTTTTATAGTTAACCCCACACCATTTGAAAGAAAGTGATTTAAGAAAGAAGGTTGCCAGCTCTCAGTTAGCTGCAACCTATGGGTTGCCAAGTTACCTGTTTACAGCTGGCAACCCATAGATTGCGTCTAACTGAGAGCTGGCTACTGTCGGATACATACCCATGATACAGGAGAAATTCCTAGAGTAGAAGCCTTAGCTAAAAAAAACTGCTGTAATCTATTCTTTAGGTATTAAGTTTAATCAAAAACAATATAACTGCTGATCTTTGCAGTGGGATCTCGTACTGCAACAGATCCCCTGCTTCGTGTACTATATTGTTTTTGTTGTCATATATATTTAGCGACAGTTTGCTTTTACGTGGCACAAATGCAGGAGGTTTTCAGTTTATTTAGGAAATGAAATGAACAATTTTTGTAAAGGTTTTCTGGGAGGTAACGTTAGGATCGTGACTCTTTGGTTAGTAATTTTTTTTAGAGATCGTCTGCTTGTTGAGACCTTTTTCCTCTGCTGGTTTGTTAAGTGCTTTTTAGCGATTTTGTCTTGTAATATTATACTTCTGCTTTATGATTCACAAGTAAAGGATCTGACCTTGCTTCGGTACTGTATTGTTTCTACCGTTTTAGGCAGTTAATATTTTGCAGACGATTTGATGTTGTCTCTTCCAAGTTGTACTGAACTGTCCAGCTGCAGCATGCCGAAGGTCTAGTCAAATAGGGATTCTGTTAGTGATAACTTTGATAACGATTGTAGAAAATTTCAAAATTAAAAATAGAAATAGTAACGGTTAACTCTCGCCAATATTCTCGAGACCGCCCGCTCCCAGTCTATCCCGGACGCGGTAGAATATCGAGGTTTGAGACAGAACTACGTCTGACTGATTTCCGCTACACTGGAGATATCGGTAGCCTAAGTAACGATTGTTAAACCAATTTCTGGGGTTGCTATAAACCTTTTAACTTAGTTTGTAGATGTTGGTTTCAGTAAGAAGTTTATTAAGGTTTAACTTTTCAATGTTGATCTAACAGTAATTTTATTTCCAATTGACAAACTATGTACATCTTGGAATTGCATGAACTAATTCCTTCAGGCCCGTTCTATTATCGTACTACACTACGTACGGCGATGCGTCATAGGCACTTAGTGGACATCCCACCCATACGCACCAAACGTTTTGGGAATACTTTTATTATGCGTACAGCTCAGGAATGGAATTCCCTGCCGTAGTCTGTATTTCCAAATAGCTACAACCTGCAAGTCTTTAAGGCAAGAGTGAATAGGTTTCTTCTAGGCAAGCGTGCTTCATCGACGACATCGCTTACCATCAGGTGAGATAGTGGTCAAGCCCAAGCCTATCATTAACAAAAAACCGGCCAAGTGCGAGTCGGACTCGCGCACGAAGGGTTCCGTACCATTATCGCAAAAACGGCACAAAAATCACGTTCGTTGTATGGGAGCCCACCTTAAATATTAATTTTATTCTGTTTTTAGTATTTGTTGTTATAGCGGCAACAGAAATACATCATCTGAGAAAATTTCAACTGCCTAGCTATCACGGTTCATGAGATACAGCCTGGTTACAGACAGACAGACAGACGGACCGCGGAGTCTTAGTAATAGGGTCCCGTTTTTACCCTTTGGGTACGGAACCCTAAAAAACGTACTTAAACACTAAACAAAACTAAACCTAACTACTCACATTAAATATATACAAAAGAATGATATACCTAGGAAAAAAAAGAAAATATAGCTATTACTTCATGCGGCATGTGGTGCGGGAAACCGGAATGTCCTTGAACCAAAAATTCGAAGTCATGTGACATTCACCAACCCGTACCGGGCCTGCCTGGGCCTACTTCCTATCAGAGAGAGCAGGTCTGTGTCCCAGCAGTGGAAACATTATAAGCAGATCATGGAATTTATTAGGTAAACACGGCGTATTGGAAGAGTTTTTAGTGCAAGTGTAATCGTGAAATAGAACAGGGAATAGTTAAGTTGCATCAATCGCAATTTACGAGAACTTTTGAATTGTTAAAGATTAGGTCAGTCCAAAAGATGAAGCAAGTTACATAATCCAAAGCGTAAGTAAAACTCTGTCTGTAGTTCATTAAGAAAATGTCAGCTAATCAATTACCAAAAAGTCTCAAGAACTTGTCATAACAGTAATAACAGATGTTCCAACAGCAGCTAATTCTTACAGTATTACGTTTCAAACTCCAAATACACAATTATGAAGAGAAACAAACGACAAAATGCAATTTTAGTCATTAATTAAATGCTTTGTTTTCCACTAGTTTGCGTGTTGTGTTCTGTGTTTTAGTTCGTGGCGGGGAATTTGAACTTTTAGTGTGATGTTTCGGCATTGTTTTATTATTCACAGTAATGTTTTCGAGTGGAACTGAGATTCTGAGTATAGGATTAGATAACATTTTACCTGTTTTATTCAAATTATAGCTTTTTAAGGTTCTAGAATAGGTTTGAAAGTGAATTAACAATTTTCTATCTTTTTAGCTATCATTTCTTTTTCGATTTAATTTTAAACATATTGTATACTTTTTTGTAATCACCTCTTAAAACTATTTTTGTACCCACACGATGGGTTTGGAAGAAATCAAATTTGGGACCCCTGAATATGGCGCCCAAAATCCACCATTTTTACTTTTCTTAATTTTAATTAGTAGCTAGTGACACTCGCATAGTTATGATGAATCGATTGATGTAATCAAAATCGGCTTACCCGTTTGGTCTCTAGAACGCCACATAGGAACAAACATACATAAATAGACTGATAAACAGCAGTCCGGGGTCAGTGGGTCGTCTTAGGGGCTGAGTTTTAGGAGTTGGAGTATACGCTTAGGTTCACTATGAGCAGCAAAGAAAACCAAAAAAAAAATCGGTTTAATAAAATTTTTGAACAGCAAATTTTCATGAAAAAAAAAATATTTCGGAATTTTTCTAAATTTATTGCAGTAGCGGGTTGACCTTGACCATAACAATCATTTAGGTTCTGAGAAGCATAGCCCTACGACGCACAGTTTCCAAATTATGGGCCTCCGAATTTTATTTCATTTTGCATAAAACGTTTTATATTTACAAAATGGTAGCTTGGATGAAAATCTTTTTAGGAAAGAAATTGTTGCACTAGTCAATAACCATGAGATGATGTAAGAAAATTAGAGAAAAATTGAAAAAAAAAAATATATAAATTTTTGTGTGTAAATTTTAGTTAAGTTTAAGGTGTCTATCTTTCACCTTCAGTATAGTATTCATGTTGAGTACTGCTAACATGGAGGTAACACAGGGTGGGCAAAATGTTGGTTAGTTTTTGCTTACACCCGCAGAAAAGGACACCGTTTTCGAGATATTCGGATAAATATATAATAAAATTCGGAGGCTCATAATTCAAAAACAGTGCGTCGTAGGGCTATGCTTCTCAGAACCTAAGTAGTTTTTATGGTTAAAGTTAATCCGAAACTGCAATAAAATTGGAAAATTTCCGAAAAGAAAATCTATATTTTAGTGCCTCTAAGGCTACACTCCAACCGAGTCCGGTAATTAAAAGTAAGTTATTTTGTCCGGTGTTAGGCCGGGACTCCACCAAAGCGGAGATGTGCGGAAAGTCCAGCTGAGCGGAGACGAGATGTGTGAATAACGAAATTCTATTGGTTGGTTTCGTCTCCGTTTTGGACATCTCCGCACATCTCCGCTTTGGTGGAGTCCCGGCCTTAGCATACATATCCAGCCAGAAAAAAAATTCTCTACTATATTATGTGGGCACCAACATTTGCAAATCATTTCCCTCATTTTTGGTCTCCGCCGTTGGGGAAAAAAAGTGTGTTTCTATATGCCACAATAGATTTTATCTTTAACTATCAGACTTCAATTTTACGAGTATCTTTTTTACAATAAGCTCTCTACTAGTTGCTACTGAGAATTTGTACCCGTAGAAAGTTTAAAAAAATATGGAAATCCTATAGGTTACTAATAGGTACTCCTAATCAGGCTCCAATATCTTTATCACCCAGTTTAATGTCCATATCTTCTCTTCAGAATGGCCCGTCCAACCCACTTGGTGCTGCTCTTCGTGACGTTAGGAGTGGTACACACCTCCCAGGGTCACGCGCGCTCTTTCACCAGGTGCCAGCTGTCCAGGGAATTGCTTCGGTACAACTTCCCAAGAAGTATGATACCTAACTGTAAGTATATACTTCGTTTACTTTTATCAAAGCCTTTAAAATTAGACATGCAGTCGTTACGGTGGATCATTTATTGTAAGTGCTGTCCGCCTTTGGAGTGCTCTTCCTCTACGGGATAGCCCTTCGTTAGAGGTTTTGAAGAGAAGAATCATCATCTGCCTAGCCTTTGCCCAATTGTTTGTTGGGGTCGGCTTCCAGAAGAGAAGAAGAACTTCTGAAGAGAAGAATACAGTGAGCATTTCCTGTAAACATGATGCATATTAAGTATATGTATTTATAAATTTATGATAATGGTCATAAATTATGTATATACACTGTGTGTTGTACACGTATGTATTTGTTTATGTTTGTTTAGTTTGTTATAATTTTGAATATAAGGCGTTTTTAAATTTTGTTGTGCACTTGGATGTATGTCATGTACTGCTTTCATATCCAAATTTATTAATACAACTGAGGTTTGTGTTAGCCAACGTATATTTGCTGATAGTCTGGCATGTCTGCTCTTAGAGGCTCAGAAATCAATTTCTTAAAAATGGGCAGAGCTTCTGCCAAACTATGGTTTAAAATTGGCATTGGAAATTACTATTGCTTTAAGCACCCAATTACCAAATCAAGATTATCGATATCATCCTAACTATAACGAGGGTCAGCTCAACCCGTCTCCTTCATCGACAAAGCCGGAGGTACACATGATTAACTCGGTGCGACGCATCCAATGCATTTACACACTGTTGCACATCAAAGACTTGCTCACGTTAAGGCTATTGTACACATGATGCACTTCGGAATTAATCTTTGAAGCTTTTCAACGTTATTGCTGGTTTGAAGAGTAGTTAGGTTTGTTTAGGTTTTTTTAAATGGATCTTTGTGAAATATAATTTAGAACTTTGGCAGCGACATTGTCTGCATTAAGGTCAAAAATTACTCACGAGATCGTTATTACTCTTAAAGAATGCATAAGGAATTCAGTCTACCTATGAACTTTGTGCATGAAGTTTAAATAAATTAATGAATGAAAGGAATTCTATGTCCTAACCCAAACCATGCTCCAAATGTCATGGAAATCAGTTCAGTCATTGAGATATCACGTATATACAAAATATAAACTTTAATATTTATAGTACCTTTTGGTGGAATGGTGTGGTTTTGTTGAAAACTTCATATTCTTTGGAAATAGAATATGTAGCTTGTTAAAATAGTAAGTTGGTTGAAACGAGAATTACATGATACATTTAGGATAATGACGAACAAAAGTCTACATAATTATGGCCTGAAGCGTGCAAAGAATATTTGTACATATTTTATATATGTGTATTTGCCTGATTATTAAAATATCAGTTTTAAACAGCTGAAATTCGCAATCTTTTAGAAATCTAAAAATTGTATAATTCATTTCTTGATTAATACATTACATTGATTATATTCGTGACCCTTAAAATACCCAAATGAAATCTTAAACGTAAACTAAAACTAAGTGTAAGTAGATCCTAACTCAAGATTTAATGCATCGAAGAGTACTCAGTCCCCTGGAGATACCTTTACAGAGACGACATATATTATAACTGTTGCATTAGCTGGGACTAATAAGGTAACACTCGGGAGACTGACGTGTTCCTAGTGCAACTTAATGGGTCCATATTTTTTTATGTTTTGCCTTGTTGCATTTTGAGTTTTTAGTTTGTTTCGTGTTTAGTTTAGCTACACGATTTAAAAGGTGGATTATTGTTAATTGATTCAGGAAGATTTATTTGTATTTTTTACTATTTCAAGAAGGTAGAAGGTATTTTATTTAAATTATTAATATTTTTATTTACGATCACCATTTTGCAATATATAAGTTTTTGTTCTTTCAAAAATATTATTGACAAATATAGTATAAATGCTGTATAGTTTAATTAAGTAATATTTATTACATAGTTGGCTTTGTTTTTGAAAACTCATCGTTTCTTTAAATAACACTGAATGTACAAGAAAAACTTTACTATAAATATAGCTAAAATATTTCAGGAAAACATTCCGTGCATACTCATTTCCATTTATAACTTTTCATAAAGAAAACCAGCAAAAAAAACAAGAAAAAAAATTAAAGACGTATCACTGATAAACACCACTCTCTCAACAGAAAACACACTCAAAAATATCTTCAATCAGCGCATACACATTCATAGTTAGATAATAAAAATACTATTAAAACTGCACAAGTAAATAAAGACCTTATAGAAGAACTCATAAAGCGTAATTTTGATGATAACAATGAGCGTAAAGATAAGATTTTATGGCTTGCAGTCGCGTAAGAAGGAGGTCTTACCTGAATGCGCTCTTGGTCCTCATATCTATATGCAAGCATAAATCTAGCAAAATGTTATAATAATGTAATCCTAAAACGTTGACGACGTCATAACTTTAAGTTTAAATTGAAATGCTTTGGTCTTTATTCTAAAATAAGCTTTTTAGTATTCTCTCAGGTTGCTGGTGACATACTGTTTTGTAATAAAATCTTTTGGAATATTTTGCGTGAATATTTATCTTTGTTTTCGGTATTTTTGGTAATATTTTTTTTTTGGTATTGTTATATATGATACTGAAATTTTTGCGACTATTTATTGATTTAATTTTAATTTAAGATTAAAATCTGAAGAATGGCACATCCATACTAGTATCATAAATTCGAAAATAACTCTGTCTGTCTGTCTGTTACCTTTTCATGTCTAAACCACCGAACGGAATTCAATTTAATTTGGCGAGGAGATAGATCCTGAGGCAGGACATAGGCTACATCTAGAATCGCAAAAAAAATATGGTATGGTAGGGTAGGTAGGTTGGTAGAGTAGAGAGACAGGTAAGTAGATAGGGTAGGGTAAGTAGGTAGGTAAGGTAGAAAGGTAGGTTGATAGGGTAGGGTAGGTAGGATAGTAAGGTAGTTAGGTAGCCAGTTGACGAGAGCAAAGCCGCGAGAGACAGCTAGTAGCTTAATTATAACGTTTATCCTTAACTCTTACAACCAATCTTACGAAAGGGTATCGTGTTGTCCAATTCTTGGGTGGTAGAGGCTAGCAAAGTGGTGGCTCTATATATAATCCATGTGTGATAACACTAGTGTTCATCTGCATTTAGTTAGATTGGAAACTGCAACTAACATTAGGAGTAAGACAGAATGAAACATTTATAGTACTCGTACCTATTCTTAGCGAGGTGTAATATTATATTTGCACACTTTTGACAAAGGAATATTAAACAGATTAAATTGACCAGCAGTAAGTTTTTTATTCTGAATAATAAAATCCAGGCAATATACTACCTGTGTTCCAAATTTCATCTAAATCGGTGCAGCGGTGATTGATTAACGAACATTCGTCCGTATGTACAAAATATTAGAAGGATTATTTTGCCAAAACCAACAAAAACAGACTGGAACAAACATCCCTCACTCCATCCATTACGTCAATCTACGGTAAGCAGAAGTAATGCAATCTACAAAGATTGGATTCGCACAAACGAGGTTATCATGGCTTTGACTTATTCCCGATCACCACGGACGAATGTAATGAAGTTGCTACCAATAGTACCAATCCCACAGAATCTTGTACTAAGGTAGTATCCAGGCTG
Source organism: Orthosia gothica (assembly GCA_949775005.1). Taxonomy (NCBI): domain Eukaryota; kingdom Metazoa; phylum Arthropoda; class Insecta; order Lepidoptera; family Noctuidae; genus Orthosia; species Orthosia gothica. Next base: position 10,823,629 of record OX459052.1, read on the forward strand.
AGGAGCTTCAGCGGATTGTAGCGGTCTCAATATGTCATATATATATACATACATACATGGCCTTTTTCCCATGGGGGTAGGCAGAAACTACAGAACGCCACCTGCTACGATCCTTACATACTTCTTTTGCTTCACACACATTCATACATCTAGTCATACACACATGCCGGTTATGGGTACTGCGCACTTGGCATTTCTGAAGAACATCTATAAGGTCTATGTATGTCTTTCTAGGGCGTCCCCTCCCGGCGTTTCCATTCGAGTCTGCCTTGGAAATACCTATAATATATATACAATGTGTCATATAATAAGACACCGCCGTTTGTGTCATCTTCCGTTACAAAACCGAATCGGTGCACTCCGACTTCACGTAGTCTTTTGGCTGCTACCCCTAGAGTGAATATAAAAACTGGAGGCGCGACGGAAGAGCTAATGCTGTAGAGGTAAGTATGGGTTCCTATCCTTTGTTACATAAGGGCGAAGGGGTTGCACTGCCCGCAGCGCCGGAGACGATGCAAAAGCAACTTGAGTGTTTTGAGGTTAGGTTACAGTATTTTTTTTTCTCAAAAACGGTGCGTTACCTTAGAAAATTAGTTATTATGAAGGTCAAATTAACGTTTCATAAAAAATTCTATCCATCCCTCATTATTTCATTTGCCGCATCGATTCGTCAGGAATTGTTGGAAACTACAACCTCTTAAAGGATCCACGACAACTGAACCTTTAGCCCTGTATATGGCCACCTAATAACCGCACCTGCTAACGCTTGTCACCCCGCGATCACCCTAGCCACAGAATCTCGTACTTACAGTCGTACAAAGGAGCTGAATTTGTCTCTTGTCAATTTAGAAATGTCAGAGAATATAAGGAATGCAATAACTGCTTGGCTCCTCGGGCTAATAAGACATGTATAAAGGGAATGAATTAGATTTGCTCGTAAATGTTCATTGGACTTCTAGATTCTGGTTGGTTGAATAGATTGCGCATATACTTAGATACAGAGTGATTTTCTATGAATGTCTTATTTGGTAGAAAAATATATTAGGAACAATCATACGTATGGTTCAGTTCCCAGTTGTCTGGCATTTTGCTGAACTGCACCTTTTTGGCGCAGCCGCGGGACACACTATGTATGTAATTGTTTTAAAATTAAGTTCCCTTTTGTTTGTACCTACATTGTGTGTATCTGTGTGTGCCAAATAAACTGGTTTTATTTCTTTCTTATAAGTCTTTTGTATCAGGCATATGCTTTGAGTTTTAAAATGTGAATGCTTTTAGTAACTATTTGATATTTATTTTAAACGATACGAGTATCTAGCTTGGAACGACATTTATTTCCTGAACAAGCTATGTGCAAAAATTCCATACTTCCCTTTGGATTTTAACCCCCTATTAGTGGGTGAACTTTCGGAAATTCTTTTCTTACCCTGCAAGGAACTCTTGTACTCATGCTGATAGATCCAGGGGTCAGACTGTAACTGTAAGAATACAGAAAGAGGGTTTCCGCGGCCCTGGCATCTGAAGGAACACGGGTGGGTTTTAGTCAGTAAAAGTTATAAAATGTGACTCGGTAGATTATGTAAGACTAGTAAAGAAGCATTGACCTTTGAATTTTACTCATATTTTTGACAAAATATAAATCACATCACAATCCTTTCATAAGCACTCGTACTAGTTTTGCTTCGACGTCCATATTCATAAATTTCAGTGCAGATTACATTCAGTGTCAATGGTGTTGAAGTCCTCTTTAAATCTATTTGTTCTCTTTGCATATTCTGACTTATTTCTCATCCATTGTCTGTTTCGTTAAGTTTGCTCTTTTTATACAGGGTGACTTTTAATTAATTTGAATTAAAAGTCTTATATTGGGATCTTCACGGGGTGTAATGGGGATTGTGTATAAATATAGGACCATTGTGACATCCAAACAACAGATTGTTTTATATTTAAGAGTTGATCCAACATTTCATGATTACCTTCTTCCACCCCTAGAAAGATAACCACTGAATTAAAAGATAACCTTTATTCCACGTGTATCTTCAGATTTGAATTAAAGTCCGATCATTAAATTGGCACTTCGAAATTTGTCCCGTTCTCATTATCACTTTCAACCGATTCGAATCGAATCTCATTCTCAACTATCGAACGAATAAAACCACAAATTTCAGCCTTCAATTCAGAATTCTCACTTCTGATTCAAAATCAGTACATGTACAAATTAATTCGGATTAAACGGTTCCCCAGTTCCACGGCATCAATTAAAAAGTCTCAAACAATTTTAAACTTAAATGAAAAGGAGGATCTGTAGATGTTTTGTCATTTGAATAGCTCCTTTTTATGCAAATAGGAGATCTCGGCGCCGAAAGTTTCGCGTGAACGCTTAATAAGGCCGGAGTCGATTCATTTAGTGTGGCCCTCGGTAATGTTATTATCTGAATTAAGAATTTCGAAGTCAACGAATTTAATTTGCCTAAACAACTGGTCGGTTTTATTTTATGCTGGATTTTTATGTAAAATACTCTTAAGTTTGTTTTTCACTGTGGTCTTTGCAAAATGTTGAAAAAAATGTTTTGGTCCTTATTCAAAAAAGTTCAAACTGTAAATATTATATAGTAGTTTTAACAAACAACTATTTTATTTTATTGTATGAGTTCCGAACTCCGAAAATTTTCAAAACTACACACATTTTTCAACGACTTCATATTGTTTTCCAATATCAGAACAAATTTACCGAATAAATCAACAAAAATCATTCATCAAAAAGTCAATCTTCAGAATTAAGTGATTAAGATCATCCCACTAGATCGTTTCCTAGCATATTACAATATTATGATAAGACAATGTTAACAGTGAATATATACATGTTATCCGGAGCTGAGTCGGCTCGAACATGGATATTCTGATACACTACAATCAGAATATCCTAGTAAATATATTGTAATACTTGCTTGTAATTCCCGTATGTATGTACTACAATATGTGTAAGTTTGAGGATGAGGATAAGGATAGATTTTTGTTAGAGAGTTTAGATATATTTGATTGGAATATAGTTATTTAGATATATTCTTTAAAAGAAGCTGTAGTTAAATCATAATGTTGTTATTATTTTAACAATTCTTAAACAACTTCATTATTTTGAGGTTTACTTAGCTTCTTCAGGGATTGGAATAACTGTTACACTACAAGTATAGGATCACTTTGAATTTTAATATTGGAACAACACTTAAAAGATTGATTACTTATCTTGGTCTTTACTAACAGGACTACAGGAGCATAAAGATGACTCGTCTGTTTAATAACCCTACCTATTCTCAAAGTCACATTTTAAGCCTCACACCATTGAAACATCATACACAAACAATCCTTTAGCTTGTAAAACAAGTCCACTTTCGAAGTCAAGTATTGTATCATCATTTACAATCTGTCGCGTTAAAGTTTGCACCGAGGACTCCCCCTTACATTTGTTCCCTCGGATTTTGCAAAGCGCCTGTGATCCACGGCATAATTTGTATTTTTGGAGGAGTTCAACATCTTGACTTTTGTTCAAGTTGTAAGATAGCCTTGAGATTTCCTCGGGGTTGATGCCGATTGTACAGTGTCTTTGTTATATTAATGCAATTATGTCTTTCAATCAGGAGTTATTTTGCTGAAGAAAAATTTATTCTTTAGAAACGAATAAATAATCTATCTAAAGTCTTTATCTTTACATTACATAGAGATTACGCCCTAGAAAGACATATATAGACCTTATAGGTGATGTTCTTCAGAAAGGCCAAGTGCGCAGTACCCATAACCGGCGTGTGTGTATGACTAGATGTATGAATGTGTGTGAAGCAAAAGAAGTATGTAAGGATCGTAGCAGGTGGTTCGTTCGTTCGTTCTTTAGTTTCTGCCTAACCACATGAGAAAAAGGCGTGAGTTTATATATGTATGTAAATAGAGATTTTGTAGGTTGACTCATTTTGTTGTATTCACCATCAGATTTAATTTATTTTACAATAGAAGCAGCTACTTATATACTTCAATGGAATTTTAAGTTTGTAGCTTCCTCGAGACTTACTCAAAGCTTTTACTGAAAGTTAAAAAATAGTTGACGCGACAAAATAGTATGAAATAGAACATTTAATCAATTGACTACTTTTTGTCCAAGGGGTGTGTCTGATCGAGCACGCGAGTGGCAGAACAACGGACAAAGTCACGAACCACAACAACTCATACACCAGCTACGGACTGTTTCAGGTAAGAGAAAGAATTTACTAATCTTCTTAGGAAAATCAGTCAGTATGTATATTGAAGACTAGCTACTGATTTTGATGAATTTGGAAAGCATTGTCCCAAATGATGATTTTCGTGCAATTTAGCGCGGTTAAATCTATGGAACTATACCTGGTTAGTTCCAAAGAACTACCATAAGACCATAATGCCATTAAGGTAGTTACCGAAATTACTTAGAAGCATCGTCTTGACTTGTTTTAATAGGCAAGTAGGTTGCCTTCTCAATTGGTGAGTCCACAGTATCATAATAGACTATGATGTTCTGTCAACACCATCTGACTACAAAATCTGAAGTTACGTCACTACCTGCCAAACTAAATGCACACAAGTACACTGTTTCCTCATACCCCCAGTTATTGCTCCGAAGAGAAATATGCAGAATCTGCAAATTATTGTCTTGTAACTTCAAGATGCCAAAGTTATAGCTTACTAGCTCCTCCACAGGAACCGTGCATATTTTGAGAATAAATGCTCTGACTCGCACTCGGCCGGAGTGCGAGTCAGAGCGCACTGAGGGTTCCGTACAAACAGCTACATTCACCAACACAATTATGTAAAATACTGAAGTTCATAAGCAATGAAATCACCGACCATTGCTCTAATGATAAGTTTTTTTTTTACTTTTCCTAGTACATTTTATAAGTTGTTCGACTATTACTCGTAAACTTCTAAAGCCTACTTATCTGTGTAAGTTTTCCTTTTAATTTCGTTATATATGTCGTCGTGATATGATGAAAACAGGGAATTGATCAAATCTCTAAGCGATTTCATCAAATCACGGAGGATGTTAAAATTACAACACGTTTTTATCATTTCCCTAAGCAAATCTGGTGATTTGACAAATCTCACAAAAAAAATCTAGTGATTTGAACAAACCCCTAAATTGATTCAGTGAAAAGATAATAAAACATGTAACAAAGTCGACGTAGCCCCGCTGCGCGGGGCTCCTATTTCTGTCTGCAGGGTCAAAAGTAACCTAACACGAACGAGATGACGGGAGCTGCGTTCGCTCGCTTTGCTCGCTCACTTCAGCTCCCGTCATCTCGTTCGAACCTAACCTGTCCGTGTCGGGGTGCCCTAAGTTCCCGAGCTCGCTTCGCTCGCTCTTGGACTGATTCTTTGACCATATAACATAACGCAGCCGATTACCTCGGAAAGCAAAGTACAAAATAAACCTTTAAATTACTACAGAAAAGTTATTTTTGTCATTTCACTGAACCAATTTTGAGATTTGTTCAAATCACTAGATTTCTTTATTGGGATTTGTCAAATCACCAGATTTGTTTAGGGAAATGATAAAAACGTGTTATTATTTTAACATCCTCCGTGATTTGATCAAATCGCTTAGAGATTTGATCAATTCCCTGTTTTCATCATATCCCTGCGACATATATACTACTGCCGTGATTTTTTTCACATATCCAAAAGAAACCATTTAGCTGGCTGACGGGGGGTGGGGGGGTGAGGGGGAACTAGTTTATTTTGCACACACAGATACACACAATTTAGGTACGAATAAAAGGGAACTTAATTTTAAAATAATTACATAGTGTGCCCGAGCGAATCAAAAATTTTAAACTTTTTTTTTACGCGTACGGATCCCTGAATCCGAAAAATGGTTTTTACAGATCTGTAATATTTTTGAATAGCCTATCTAATACTACCCCACACCATGGGATAGACGAGATAAAAAACATCCCACTTAGCGTGTAGGTACTGGCAGTAAAAAACAAATGTTTTTATTTTACTATAATGTCGGCATAAGTATATCAATGCCTATAGCTTTCTAGTACTAAGAATCTCTGAACTAAGCTGTGGACGGACGGACAGAGGGACATGGCGAAACTATAAGGGTTCATTGATGTCTTGATGACTACGGAACCCTAAAAAATAGACTTAGCAATAATGTAACTTTCTGGCAGTGAAATAATTTACGTAATATAATCGGATAAGTAATTTTAGAGATTACTGCTACAAACAAACAATTTAACCTTTCTGTAATACTACTTTAGGTAAAACAAATAATTCCCCTTCAAAAACCGAACCGGATAGAACGGCGCCATATTCCTTTACCACACCAGATGCGGATATATTTAAAATGTTCTCGACATTACATTATTCGCTCGTAACATAATAATGCCTTAATTTTCGCACAGCTTGATACATAATTAAAGATGATTATGTTAGGCAAATTCTATTAAATTAATACACATTACGGTGTTAACATTATTTTGGGTAAATAACATCATTTTGAAGCTACAACGAGATTGCAAATTATTGATAAATCAACTCCAGTAATTAACTCGGATCTTGTTGTTCCTGAAATATTGTTATTAGGAAATATTGGGAGCGGTTATTAAAATTTAAATGTTTTGATATTTTGGTACAGTAAGGTCGTGAGGTTCCAGAGGCAAATCTGGGCATGTATCAATGTGATTTATATTGACTTTCTAAGTTAATCATGGACATCATTGATATCGGTGTAGAAAAAGATCTTGAGGAAACCTGGACTACAATTTATTATAGGTCTGAAATCACCTCCTTGAGCAAGCATAACGATTAAATGTTCGTGCCTTCTCTAAACTACGAGTACTAACTGACACTCAACTTCTGTATACTGACGAATCGTAATATTTACCAATGTACTTTTTTTTTATAAATACTAGCAATTCGCCCGCAACTTCATTCGCGTGATCCGTATTTTATCATACAGATGACCTTAAAGGTTGATTTTCCAAAAATCTCTTCTTAGTGCTCCCCTACATCATAAAAAGAAGCCCTGTACAGTAAAATTCTTCAAAAAAATTGAACACCCCGAAATTGTCTTTTAGGAGTAGGTTTGAAAAACTAATAATGAAAACCTTTATTATTTACTTAGGCTAGAATTTATGCCAAGTTTCAAATATATAAACCCAACACATTTCCACTTTTTACCTCCTTAGGAGGGGTAGAATTTCTAAAAACCAATAAATATATGAATTCTTTTTATCAATCAAGAGCACACATGTAAAATTTCACATGTCCAATTTACAAACTGTAGAAATTTCAAACAAACTTTCAACCCCCTTTTACCCCTTCAGGGGTGAAATTAGCAAACATCCTTTCTTAGTGCGCGCTTGTTTCACTTGAGGAACCTCCCTGCCAAATTTCACGCGGTTTTCGATATTTCGTGATGACTGTGTGAGTGACCTTTCGCTTTTATATATATAGATTGATTTGCCAGGTGATTATTTTTGATCAGCTTGACTTAATTATCGACAGATTATAACATCCTAAGGTACGAAACATTGGTACCATGAAAATTTTAAAGTGAATTACAAAATAAATACAGTAGGGTTGGTATCTTCCACACGCCTTCTTTTCAACCAAACCTTTCGATTGATTAGAATCAGTAATTGTATTTTCACGCATGATTGAACGATAAAGGATACAGAAACCGAACAATCTTTAGATCTATTCTTAATTTCCGTGAAACTCACTGAGTTACAGGCACAAAACACTGGATTTTATCCTTAACTACCTGTTTGTCTTTGTTTAATAATTATATATTCACAATGGGATTTTTCAATTTCAAACAATGGAATGATAAAAACATTCTAGTGAGTTATATTTTTGAGCCGTTTGGCGTTGAAACATTTGGCCCATGGAGTCCGAGTGCTCATCGCGGATGTCAGCAAACAGTAAGTCAACTCGACCCGTAACTAGAGGGCCGGACTTTTCTTCGGTCAAATAATATGCATTGCTATTGAATGGAACAATGCTGCTACCGAGCATTCTGAGTTTTTTTTCCTATTGCAGCGATGTGGGCATGTTTTTTATACTCAATGACTTCCTATCCTCTCCCATTTATACGCGCTTGTACATTATTATATTACTCTAAGTTTTTTAAGGTATTGTATTTTTTAAAATTTTCAGTTTTCTATTTATATTACAACTAATACTTACATTTTACGTACCTACTACACACATAATTTTATTTATATTTAACTAGCTTCTTCCAGCGGCTTCGCCCACGTGTAAAAAAAAACAAACTATTTATTTCCACAAGAATACATACAATATTTTACATTTAAAATAACGCTCAATCTTTTTGAGGCAAGATTATGTGCGCTCTTGATTCAGGTTCAGTTACTCGCTCACATTTTATCTGGTAGTGGACCCACACGTAGGCCCCTCCCCCATTCTAAACTTTTCACCGGTACAGTAGATTTTTTTATTTGTCGAGGTTTTTTGTTTTAAATTTTGTTGGCTATTTCCTTAGGTAACTTATTCAGAATGCTTGGAAGAGCCTACGTCCAGATCCTTTTACCGTATTCATTATTTACTTTCGGCAGTTTATACAGAGGCAAGTACGACAGGTTACGAACAAAATTAGGTCTACTTATTTTCCATAAAGATTCCTCTTGAATCACTCTACCTATTTAAAAAAAAACGCTTCATAATCCGTTGCGTAGTTTTTAAGATCTAAGCATACATAGGGACAGACAGACAACGGGAAGTGACTTTGTAAAGGACAACCGTTTTGGAAAGAAAACATTTATTCCTATATATTTCAGAGCCAGAGGGTAAACATGGCTTACCTAAAATTAAAGATACTAATTATTAAACTACAATGTGCAAATAATAATGAAAGATGTAGGTCTTGGGTTCGAACCCAGGCATGCGTTTTAGTTTGTGTTATTTATTTCATCACCACTGCACCAAAACGGTGAAGGTATTTTTAATGTCTCGCGCACACGACCACTCCCGCGCGCTCATCTGTGCTATTGTCTTCCTAATTACGTATACAACAGATGAAGGGAGCCGACCACATGGCGAGTTCGCTTTGGTTTAGTATGACCTATGTGGGACCAAATTTTGTCACAAAAGACGTGCTGTATACGTCCTGTCTTGTAAAACTGGAAAATACAAAAAGCTGTGTGAGCAATTTCAATAAATTATGCTGATTCAAAAACTGGAAGGAGGTAAGGGAACTGCCCAGCTGTAAGCCCGTATAAGCTGATAATAATAATGCCAATTTGTAACCCAATTAGCGCAAAGTTGATTTAGATGCAACTGCCGTGCCTAACAACGTCCAAATGCTGTGAAAATGGCCTTATTACGTAATTAAAATCATCGATCAGTCATAATTACTTGACGCACTGGGACCCGCCATGTTGTTATTTAATGCAATCATTATAACGTGATGCATTCGCTTTGAAACAACTAATTAATTATGGAGAGATGGGTATTCCATATATCTGAAATTATTCTCTACATTTTTATTATTTACCATTGATGTATTAAAAAGAGGTCGACCCGGGACTGGTCACAGCGTTTGGTCCTACTGAACTAAGTGATTGCCCGTAGTGGGCACTTAGTCGCGCACGGCACATGGTTGATCACACAGCTCAATAATTTCAGTGTTTTAATGTTTTTTTTTTTGCTATCAATACGTATCAAAATGACTTCTTGTGTAGCTAAACAGTGTTTAAATAATACCAGGAAGAAGAATAAGTCACATGGGATATGGGGACTGTACTTACCACTCGTAAGTACAGTCAAAATTGTTAATTTTTTGAAAATTACAACGATTTTTAATGCTTGCTTTGCCATATTTGTGAGATCGAGATAGATATTACAAACATGCGTGAGAGACACGATACGCACATATTGCAATGTCATTTCATTCATAATAGTAAACATTCGGCCAACATTCGGCGGCTAACGCGATTTCGCTCGCACTACAGCGGCGTCTCCTATCTCTGTCCTTGTCTATCGGTAACTGTAGGTTTGGGACTGGTGATGACACTGAACACAGTTGTGTGAGTTTCGGTGCATGTAGTCGTGCGCCGAGCCCAGGTTTTCTGATCGCGATGTTAGCGGGTATCTTCCTTTTTTTTAATACATCAATGTTATTTAGATTTTTTTTATTTAACTACCGATCCATCCTTGATAACCTATGTTTTTAACCGACTTCCTAAATTTGTATGTATGTTCGGGCATAACTCCGTCATATATACGGATTTGCAAAATTCTTATTTTGTTAAAAGAAATTTATTCCAAAATGGTCCCATTTAAATTTGGTTAAGATTTGATGAAGAACTTCGGAGATATACGACAAAAATGACTGCAAATCTCTCGGGATTGCTGCAATCGCATGTATGTTTATTGTTTACACCATTTCATGACATACCATCACGCCAATATGCTCTAAACGGGTACGCAGATGTGTACAGTTCACCTTGGTACACTCTCATTCCAATGATTATATAAAACTTGTCTATTATGTACCAACAATAAGGGAAAAATAAAAAAACTGTTTTACAAAAAAATACAACCGACTTCCAAAAAAAACACTACAAAGTGTTAAAAAACTTCAATTTCGGAAGGCGGTGTCAAAAAATGAAGAAACGAAAACAGGAACACCTACTTCCGAAATTGAAGTTATTTTCCACTTTGTAGTGTTTTTATTATTCCGTCTGGAAAGAAATTATAAATATGTTGTATCTTCCCAACCAAACCTGCATGTGATATATCAAATCTTGACTTTCTTCTGAGGAAAACATACCTGAAACAACATAAAAATGGATTAACATTTACAAACATGTGTATATACTAGCTTCTACCAGCGGCATCACCCACATGATAGTCGAAAATTATACACCTGACTATAATCTATCTCTGTGCCAAATTTTATCCAGATCCGTCCGTAGCGTAAAGAAGTAAAACCGACCAAGTGCGATTCGGACTCGCGCACGTAGGGTTTCCACTATCGCAAAAAAGGCAAGAAAAGCACGTTTGTTGGGAGCCCCATTTAGATATTTATTTTATTCTGTTTTTAGTATTTGTTGTTATAGCGGCAACAGAAATACATAATCTGTGAAAATTTCAACTGTCTAGCTATCTTGGTTCATAAGATACAGCCTGGTGACAGACATACAGACAGACAGACGGACCGCGGAGTCTTAGTAGTAGGGTCCCGTTTTTACCCTTTGGGTACGGAACCCTAAAAAACATACAAACACACACGCTCACAAACTTTCGCCTTTATAATATTAGTGTGATATATAATATATATTAAAGTGTGATATTTCTATTTATTTTTTACTAGCTGTTCCCCGCGGCATCGCTCCCGTGGACCACCCCACAGGACTGGAATTAAAAAATAGCCTATGTCGCTCAGGAATAATATAGCTTTCTATTGGTGACAGATTTTTTTTAATCGGTCCAGTAGTTTCGGAGCTTATTCGGTACAAACAAACAAAAAAATCTTTCCTCTTTATAATATTGGTATAGATTTAAATGGATGGACGTATATTATTATAGTATACAGATTTCAGCTGCGTCTCTTTATGAGAGATTCCTCGGTATGAAATAGGTAACCACGGACCGACTTCGGCAAGCGTTCCTTAGCCCTGAATATCGTTCCGTATGGTGGTTTAATTCAGCCACGAACCCCTCTGCGACAGAATGATAATTTCCACGTAAAACACGTGCGCACTAATCACTCTCCCACACACCGAAATCTGGTCCAACCCATTCTAACCCATAAATCTACATTACAATTAGGAATCCGGCTCATATTTGCATGATCGCTCGCACTAATCAGTCGGTTTTGACATTATTCCCGCATTATGCCATTCTAGCTGATATTTCGAAACTTGGATTTGGTATGTAAATCATGGAAATAGTAAACTGTACAACTGGAAGCTTCACTGTTACCAAAGCGAGAGCCGAAAGAGAGGCTCTAAAACTGTTGATTTTATAATGGTTGATTGGTTGAATTAACTTTTGAGTGACAATTAGGCTAACGGAATCATCATCATCATCATTTCAGCCTAAAGACGTCCACTGCTGAACATAGGCCTCCTGTAAGTGTCTAGTTCACCTAATGGGTGGCCTTCCAACGCAGCGTCTTCCAGTACGTAGAACTTTTCGACCCGATCAATAATCCGTTCTGCGAGCAATCTTTTGGATTTCTTCGGGCTATGGCGGTAACTTTGTTTAACCAAACCAACTAATAACAAATAGAATTTCAATCGTGTAAAAGGGACACATGAAGATGCAGTGAATCATTATCGGCACGTTTTTCTTTCAAGTATGAGGAACTCTTACGTGTTTTAGAATTGAGTTCATTTTTGTTTGACACGGCATAGCCAGTTTATGTTCCAGCTGTACAGCTTACATATTCCATGGTATAGATCAGTTCACGTGATTTTGGGAGAGTAATGAGCGTTCTGGAATTAGTTGCGAACGGATGGCTATTGTGATTTTGTGGTCTTTTAGTACGGTGTAGGATTTATTAGGATAGGATTCCCTTATTGTACACTCTAATAGTTACACAACTATTTTACAAAACACACACATAACCACACCGTCACATAAGTAATAAATTAATGATATATTTATGAAAACGTTTGTCTTTTTACAAGCTTTTATTTAACTTGCATTGTATGTATGGATATGTATGTAAGTGTGTTCGTAGTCAAATCTTGCAACTGAATTTTAAACCCTTTCCTCCACCTATTAAGATTAAATTTTGCATATACGTTTATTTTCGATGACAATGCATAGTTAGCTTAGTGACGTCATTATACATCCAATATGGCCGACTAGTTATTTTTTGTGAACTGCCATGATATGGGTATCAAATGAAACGATTTGCTGAGAAGAATACGAAAAAAAGATTGTTTAAAAAAAAATGTTTAATGAATAATTTGATTTTACTAGATCCTTAAATACTCCTATTGTTTCGTTGCCGTTCATACATTTGATTATACAAGCACGCTGGTACTATGCAACAAATCTATATGAAGTACATCGGTATGTCCTTCTTAGGCGTTCAAGGTTATTGGTTTAATGATAAATGATAATGATAAATGATTTTAATTCTGTAAGTTGGTTTGTACAAACACTCTTACATGTCTAACATATTTTTTTTTAAACTCGATGAGGTCGGCGTTTCCTATCTGACTACTCTGAGAAGAAAGGCCGAAACAAACTCAGAGGTCACAGTCTCTTTTAAAGTCCTGACAAAATCTTGGTTAGATCACGTGAAGACCATGTAGACAGATGTCTGAAATGATCTTTTGAGAAAAGAACCAGCCAGATTGAGTGGACCTGTCCAGTCAGTGCACGTATTTGTCAAAAACCGAGCAGCTCAACTCAGAATTTAAGGAGCTCAACGATTCGACGAACAATACCAAAGAAAGGACATTCGGGTAGGCCGCATAAACTACTCAAACTGCCAGACCATGATTAAAAACTAAGATACATTAAAAAACAAAATAATGATCCACATAGGCTTCACATTCACAATAATTAAAATAAAATAATATAATACTTAAAAAAGTAAATATTCTTGTCATTGCAAGAAAACAAATAAAAAAAAGTATAATAAATAACAAAATTCATGGTGCAAAATATAAGAAAAAAAAACTAAATTAATTGGAGCAGCTCACTCCCAAGGCGTTTTATACTCAACGTAATCTTCAATGCTATAAAACGCTTTTGGCAAAATTTACGTTTAATGAATGATTTGAATTTATTAAGACTTAGTTTTTGTACGTGGCTTGGAAGATTATTATAAAAGCCGACACATTGACATCTAAACGAGCCACCTATTTTCTTGAGCCTTGTTGTAGGTACTACAAATTTTTGTTTGTTCCTAGTATTTATATTATGGATATCACTGTACTTTTTAAACAATTTTATATTTTTTTGGGCATACCAGGCCCCTCAGAAAGTATTGCGAAAAAAAGTTTTTATATATGGGAGACTGGCCAGTTATAATGTTTTTCGAAAATATGATTATTTAAAAGTAAAAATAAGTAAGTTCCAATTTCAAAATTTCCCTCCACATTTTTTGCGAGTTAATTCAAAGTATTGTGTCTCACTGAAATATGGATCTGCGCCGGGAACATTTTAGAGCTATGATTTTATACGATTTCAAGTGTCGCCTGAAACCGAATGAATCGTACGATAGACTTCAAATGGCATTCATGGATGAAGGCCATTCCAAGGCAACCGTGTATCGTTGGTATAACGAATTCAAGCGCGGTCGACCAACTTTGGGGGATGACGAAAGAAGCGGTCGCCCTTTGACGGCTGTTACCGAAGAAAACGTGCTAGCAGTGAAAAATTTAATCCAAGACAATAGGCGAATTACATATCAGGAGATTCAACACATATTGAAGATTGGATCGGGAAGCGTTCACGAGATTCTACACAGCCATCTTCGCGTGAGGAGGATAGTATCACGCTGGGTGCCGCACAACCTCACCGATGCTCAGAAGCAGGCCCGGGTGGAATGGTGCCGTGATATGCTTAACAAATTTGAAGCAGGCTCGTCTCGGCGTGTTTACGACATCGTTACAGGTGATGAGTCCTGGATTTATCAATACGACCCAGAAACCAAGCGCCAGTCGACTGTTTGGGTGTTTCAAAATGAGCCAACGCCTACCAAAGTGAAGCGAACTAGAAGCGGGGGTAAGATTTTGATCGCTAGCTTTTTTAATTTGACTGGCCACTTGGTATCAATTCCCTTACGGGATCAAAGAAGCATTAATGCCGAATGGTATACTTCCAAATGTTTGCCAGAAGTTTTCTCTGTTATAAGCAACAAGCGACCAAACACAGGGCTCCGCGGGCTACTGCTCCACCACGACAATGCACCTGCGCACACCGAACTCAAAACGAGGGACTTCCTGGACAGCACGCCAGTCAAACTCCTGGGTCACCCTCCTTACAGCCCTGATCTAGCACCGTGTGACTTCTTTTTATTCCCAAAAATAAAAAATCAGCTCAAAGGGATACAATTTTCGTCGCCGGAAGATGCGCTGGCTGCGTTCGAGCAGGCTGTAAACGAGGTGTCTGCGGCGGACTGGAAAAAGTGTTTTGAAAACTGGTTTAGGCGCATGAATCTTTGTATAGAGGCTGGTGGAAAGTACTTTGAAAAGATTTAATAAAAATATATGTACGTATAGAACAATTTTTTTTAGTTTCGCAAAACTTTCTGAGTGTCCCACGTATAAAAGATTTTCATAAATATACTGAGAAGGCACAGTCATTACATTAATCTCCTTAAATTTCTCTCTGAGATTAATTTTCTGGCTCATTCATTTAGAAGCTATAATGTCACAGACAGATACACAAACACACAGGTACACTCTTAAAATTTATAAAACCCCTCTTTTTCTATCGGGGGTTAAAAACACAGTATTCTCTACCATCATAGAAGTCAGAGTATCAGTAACAAATAAATAAATTGTCTTTAGTAGCGTTCTGTCGCACAACCAAGCAGTAACACGTTCCTGTAATAAAATATAAGTATACGATCTGAGACTATAAAATGACTGGAGCACACAATGAAATTTTAATAGAGGTAACTTGGGGAGTATAGTTCTGTTGAACTGTTGAATTATTGTCATTTTCTTTTACTAGATGGTCAATGCTGGAAACAGTGGTTTTCCTCGATTTTCTTTTGTTTTTGGTCTATCATGTACGTATGTATGTAAGTGTTTTCGGGTCAAATCTTTCAACCGAATTTTAAATCCTCTACAGATTAAGTGATGCTAAAAACAATATTTCAAGCATCCGCAAAATATTCAATATTGCAAAATAGATGAGAAGAGTGTATTTTATCGCCTCTTACTTAACTATAAAGAGGATACTGAATTATGAATTATGATTTATGAGTTTTTATTTATTTTTGGGAGTAATCTTCAGAAATAGTTCCAGATCCGATGAAAAAAATCTTGAACTGATTGAAAAATATAGGTAGGTACCAGTGAGTACCGTAACTTATCGCGGAAAATTCACAGTTCCACTGGATAGAAAGCAAAAACCACAAAAAATGAAAAACCGGCCAAGTGCGAATCGGACTCGCTCACGAAGGGTTCCGTACCATTATCCCAAAAAAGGTCACGTTTGTTGTATGGGATCCCCACTTAAATATTAATTGTATTCTGTTTTAGTATTTGTTGTTATAGCGGCAACAGAATTAAATCATCTGTGTAAATTTTAACTGTCTAGCTATCTCGGTTCATGAGACACTGCCTGGTGACAGACAGACGGATCGCGGAGTCTGTGTAGTAGGGTCCCGTTTTTACCCTTTGGGTACGGAACCATAAAAAAAACAAAAAAGGCATCCTCCAAAATATTAGTACAAAATAATATACTCAACTGTCGCTGGACATTCTATTCAATTTAAATATACTCGCATAACATGTTTTACAACAGTCCTCGTAACATAAAACGAAAATGTCAGTAGCTTCATACTAATAGTCAGATTATCGGACACAGAACTATAGTGTCCAACATGTCCAATGTGTCTCGGCCTACATTCAGACGATTACGCTGCAATCACTAGCCAGCCGGATGAGGTGTATTACAGACAGATCTACTCGTGTTAATTTAGACACAAGTGGGACAGACTAGTGTTGTAACCCAATCCGGATGGAAGGACCATCCCGCGGTTATGACGGTGGGAAAAGTTACGAAAGAGTGATTCATTTGTAAGATAGTGTGGCTAGAAAAGGGATTCGTGGGATTAATAGCGAGATGACTATTATTGAAGTATGGAAGAATAAGACATGCCACCAAATGAAAGATATGTTTTACATTGTGCAAACAAATTATTCAAACAATGTAAACTTGACATGGGCACTAAAATATTATAGTAACTTTATGCAACAACAATATTTTTATTTTATTGGACATGTAAAATTTTATATTGGTGTAATAAAAGAGATGCACTTTTAAACTACCGTATAAAACAAAGGAGTTATTAACAGACACACAAACAAACAAGATTGACTACTACTCAAACTTAAGAATACATGAATTTTATTCAGTATTTTGTAGTGTCTACCAGCGGCTTAATTGTATTTTAATTGTATTTAATGGTATTTTTTATTGTATTTCTATAATTCTAATATCTTTGTGGTAGTAACATCGCATTGGCGATATAGCTGTTAAGGTGTTACTTACATAATTTTGAATAAATAAATAAATAAAATAAACTTAACTTAAACATGAAATTATCAAATTATCCCAAAGGAAGATCAGTGGGTCGACTAAGGTCTCCCGGAATAAAAAGGCCTTATGTCCAAGAATCAATCTTTCTCCATACCAAAATTGGTTTTGTGATTTAGGCGAGAAAGAGGCTTTAGTAGACAAACGGCGTTACATTTACATTTATAATGTTATATTAGTATGAATGAATTTATTTCAATTAAATATTGGGTGGGATTTCAGGACAACTCAGTAGCTATGTCGTAGCCATCTAGTTAAATTACCCAGCAAGTTGGACGCCTAGGCTGATCATTAAAAGCATCTTATTGGATTCCTAGACCGATAGTTAATTGAACTAGAATCATTCAACGTTTAGCAACTTGACGTATTGAAAGTCAGCCCTTTGAATATAACTGAACAAGAATCAGCCAAGTGACTCAAATTAAATTCAGTTTTCCACTGCGGCGCTAGTAGTCTAGTCAACAAAACAAATATGGCGTCATCAGGACAAACCTGTTAATGTTATTTTCCATTCTTGTGTGTAATTTTAATTGAAATTAAAATGTGATATAGTCAAAATAGTATGAAAACATGGAGGTGCCAAATAATACTACGTCTTCTGTAAGTTTTTGCGAAATATTTGAGTCTAAACTATCTTGTCACCCTAAGCAAACATTACAAATTCAGTAATATCAAATTTAACTAAATGACAACATTCAGCCATCTGGTAAAACGTTGCGCTCAATGACTTGGCTAGTTGTCTTCTAAGCCATTTAATTGGTTGCTTGGCTTTTAATGAACGGCCTAGGTGTTCCAATAGATGGCTAATTTAACCAGATGGCTGCGATACCTACACTCCCTTTAATTCAAACACTAACAGATATCCCACACAACACGGAATTAACAGCGTCATCTGCAAACACAAACAACAGTACCAAACGCATCTTCAAAGGACAAAACCGCACTATCCATCCATATCGTAACATCCCGGGCCTTCAAATCCCGTACCCGCAATATCCCACATGCTACTCACATCACTACACACTAGGGATGTTACGGAGATTCGAGTCCGGTTCCGAAAAGTTTCACCTCCAACTCAGACTTCGGTTCCGACACTAATAATTTCTTGATAGCTATAACCTGGTAGTCTTCAAGTCAAGAGTGAATAGGTAAGCGTGCCTCATCGTCGACCACATTATAGCTGGTATTATTAGTTATTATTAAAGAGGTGAGGTTGATATAATTATTTGCAGTTTTTATATTATTAGGCCCTGCCCTTAAAAATATTAACAGATCTGTCTTTTGCCTCCGACTCCGATTTCGACTTCGGTTCCGATTTCGAATCCCAAATTTATAAAATCCGACTCTAACTTTGTTTGGGCACCGCCGTAACATCTCTAGTACACACACCGTCCCGCGTCCAAGCATAGGCACAAAGCTTCACCACAAACGAGCGAAATTATGGTCCTTTGAGTAGTTAAACTTAACGCAATTCCACTGGATTGGGCTTGGAGGAACTTGAGTGATAACGTTACAGTTATATGAAGGAATGCGGATGAAAGGACCAAGTTTAGTGTGGTACATAGTTTTGTGGGCATTGTTTTTAGTGATGTCATGTGTGAAACTGTCATTCCTATGTTTTTTTATAATATTTATTTTCTTTCTTTCTTTTAAGTAGTTTGATATTTTTGGAATCGGTGTCACATAAAAAAATGTATCTTTAATGGCAGGGAATGCTTCGGTATATGACATACGATAGTACCTACGGTGGTAAAAATACTACGCAGCCAGTTAGCTTTAGAGTGAAGATCAGTGCTCAGGTAAGCTTAACTAAAAGGAGATTTTCAATACAATTTAGTTGTTGTTTAAGGATACAAAGAAAATCGAAAAAAGAAATTGAGCAAACTGAAAACTATCGACTTGTTCTTGTTACAAAATATTTTACAGCTTAGTAATGAACACATCGGCCCGTAAAACCGCTTCTACTGCTTTCAAGCTTTAACATCTTTACTGCATGTTGAATAGATCTCGTTGATTTCAGACACCTTTTGAGACATATTCTATGGGAAAAATCCATAGCAACACCAAAAAATACATACTCAAAAAACTCCATCTATTTCCCGTACTCAAAATCCCATAACATTTATCTACAACAAACGTCAAAAGCACTCACATCTTACAAATTTAAGACAAACAAGCAAAAACGAATTGGGAGGTTCCTATCTTCAATCACCGTTTCGTAAGAACAAATAGAAATCTGATAAAATCATTCCCCAGTACATAGGGGATCATTTACTGAGGATAAACATGACGTGTGCGAGGTATACGTCAAACGAAGGCTTGAGATTAGCAATCTCTGGGAAAGTATTAGTTCGCAAGACGTTATTTACCGAGCTCCTGATTTCAATCGGAGCTTCGATTTGCAGAGTGGAAAGCTCCTTGATAGAGTTGTAGTAGGATATCGATGGTAGGATGTGTCGATAGATCCGATTAGTAATCTTCTTAGTGTTATTGATAGATGTTCATTGTATCACACTAACACAGTAATACACTGGCGCACGGTTGGTGCAGTGGTTTAGCGATTGACTGCTGTGCTGCGTGTTGCGGGTTCGATTCCCGCACGGAACAAATATTTGTATGACCTACAGATAGTTGTTCCGGCTCTAGGTGTTTGGTGTATGGGAGTTTATATGTTTGTAAACGCACCCACGATACAGGAGAAATTCCTAGTGTGGGGCAACGTTTTTTTTTAAAAAGCAACGTAAGGCAACGTATTATTATAAAGGCGAAAGTTTGTGAGTGTTGTGTGTTTGTATGTTTGTTACTTCTTAACGCTCAAACGGCTGGACTGACCTGGATTAAATTTGGCACAGAGATAGATTATAGTCAATAATAGCACATACGATACTTTTTATCCCGGAAATATGTCCCCTCGGGATAATTTTCGACTTACAAGCGGGCAAAGCCGCTGGCAGTAGCTAGTTGTATAATTATGTAAAAATGTATAATCCGTTTTGAATATAAAACTAATTCTAAATTTGAAACACGTGAACGATTTACTATCTTGCCCAAATATAAAACATAAATAGTCTGGACTCAAGTAGAGAGGGAGAGAGAGCCTCAGTGTTATTTTTTCAGTAATGGCGATTGTCAAAACGCCAAACTACAAGGGACTAGCTGTTTCCCGCGACTTCGTCTGCGTAGCATTAGTATTTTGAATAGACAATTTTTTTAATCGCGCCATACTATTATAGGTGTGTGGGCTGCCTTACTTGAGAAATTATTATTTCACCATACGAACTTCTACCCCTCTGTCATGAAGTATGATTTCCTGGAATAACACTATCCTATATCATTCCCAGGGTCTCAAACTATCTCCATACCAAATTTCATCTAAATCGATTCATAGGTTTAAGCGTGAAAAGGTAACAGACAGATATACAGAGTTACTTTCGCATTTATAATATTATTATATTAGTATGGATATTGCTCGCTTGACATTTTTGGCATTTTATCAAACTCGCGATCACATATACTTACCTGACCTATCATACTGAATCTCTTGCTTACTCTCCTCATTTCTCTTTCTCAATCTTTATAAAACAGACAAAACATCTTTCAATAAAACCTTTAAACAAAAAACTATCGACAACCCGCATAATTAAAACAACTACCACCCCAGCCCCAATACATCTAGATAGAGGAATAGATCTGAATTGATCCGTCGCGGGTTCGCGGTAACGATCACTGAGGCGACAATGCAAATTGCACCTCCATCTCACGGCAGCGCGCTTCTGCACTTATAATTACGTTGTTGTATTCTATTCTATATATTTTATATACTATCGACTGCATACAGTAAGGAAAGAGATTTAGAGAGACCCATCCACATCATAAGGACGTTAAGCCGTTGGTCCCGGCTATCCTTCTTGATGTCGGTTAAATAGACTGTCGAAGTTATATAAATGATCAAGTCAAATCAAATCATTTATTTGCGAAATATGGGTGATAGAATTAGTTTTATATCACCCATATTTCGCAAATAAATGATTTGATTTGATTTGACTTGATCATTTATATAACTTCGACAGTCTATTTAACCGACATCAAGAAGGAGGAGGTTATCAATTCTACTGTATTCTTTTTTTATGTATGTCACCTCAAAACTTTTTACTAGGTGAACCGATTTTGATGATTCTTTATGTATTTGAAAGCTGGTGCTTTTCATGTGGCCATTTAAATTTGGTGAAGATCTGATGAAGAACTTCGGAGATATAGAACTTACACATTAAAGTCGTCGCAATCTAAGAAGAACGATTTGACAGCTATAAATATACGTAATAATAAATAAACTTAATGCTTGCGAATGTTACTCGTAGTTATAGTGTATAGGGACATAGTAAATAATTAAGATTATGAATTTGATTTTTCAATTTCTTACGTAGAAAGTTATCGCAGCATGTAAAATGAGAAACTTCAACAGACTTCTTAGATTGTAACGACTAAAACGTGAAAAAATAAAAATCTTTTTTACAAAAAATTACAACCGACTTCCAAAAAAAAACATTACAAAGTGAAAAATAACAAATAATTTGGAAGTTGGTGTCCAAAAACAAAGAAAAAAAACAGGAACACCAACTTCCGAAATTGAAGTTGTTTTTCAATTTGTGTTTTTTTTTTTGGAAGTCGGTTGTATTTTTTGTAAAAAAGTTTTCGGTTAGTTAGGCCAGCTCGGCAATCGAAAGTAGACATGATATAAATATTAAAGGAAGTTTATACGAGCAGTAAATAGCAAAAAAAATAAGAGGGAATCATTTGTCTTATCGTATGGCTGTGTGTCGAGAAGGTACAAAATACTAAAAGAGTTATGAATATATTTATAACTGTATGTTTATAACCAACTGTGTGCTGTGCTGTGTGTACTATACACGATCTCCCATTAGACTATTTGCATAATCTTTTATCCTCAAAGTTAGGTATTTTTATCGGGCACTTCCTGAACTCAAAGTACCAGTAGCATCATTATTGGAGAAAGCCAGAGTACTGCTATAACTCTTTAGATTTAATCTGCTAGTCTTATATTAAGCTGAACTGAAATGCGGTTAAGAATAAGAATCGGTAATGTTTTACCGTGAAGTGTAAAAATATTTTCAAACTTAAATTTATTTATTTAAAAAAACGACATTGATAGTTTAGCGTAACAGTGAGTGCAAAATTAAAATTAAAATATTAATAAATGTCAAATATTAAAATTATCAAAAAATTATAACAAAAATTAATATCATTTAAAATGTGATGTCAAGTAATAAAGTAACAACAATTAAACAAAGGTCATTAAAAAAGACTATAAGTATATTAAATGTATAAATACATATTTCTACTGCAAAAAGCAGTTTCCTATCATCAAACACATTTTATCAAAATGGCTTACTTCCTTTTCTTTCTTTAAAAGGAAATATTAAATTATTAATGATTCATCAGTGCACAAGAATTTGATCCTCGATATTTCCACATTCCCGTCCCTAAATTTTAATAACTTCAAAAGTTATACGCGCCGATACGGATATATTGGTGATCGTTTATAAAACTCGTATTAAAATATCGAGGACGGTTTGATACGCGCACCGATGGAAAGGTTATAAAAATCTACAAATCCCTGGTAGGTACTAAAGTATACTGATGATGGCAGATTAAATGTCGTATGTGTTTTATGCTAATGTAAGAGTTTACTCGTTGGAACTTTTTGTAGAGTGAATTTTGTTTGAAGTTGAGCAAATATGCACCGAGTGTATGCTATACAAGAGGATAAGCGACTTCACAATATCTGATGGCTATATTGGTGATTTGATTGATTATCGATATTTAAATTTCATAGATATTTATGCAGAACAGTGGAAGCCCAGTGGTAACTTACGTGTCATAGGTCGTGAGTTCGAACTCAGCAGACGCATTACTTTGTGTGAATTATTTCATCACCACTGCTCTTAAAACGGTAAAGGAAAACATCGTGAGGAAACCGGCATGTCATAGAACCAAAAATTACAAGACATGTGACATCCACTAACCCGCACTGGGCCAGCTTGGTGGAGCGCATTTCCTCTTCACAGAGAGGAGGTCTGTATTCCAGCAGTGGTAACGTTAAACGGCTGATGATTATGATGAAGATGTTTCACAAATATATGCAATTCTTTTGAGCACAAACTGGTAAAAATACAATAAACACCAAAAATCCCGAAGCCAGTCTGCACAACATAATTCACGTCAAACCATCCACCTTTCGCCAAATTAATACCGACGCAGATTATGCAGACAGTGCAGGGAGCAGAGAAGACGACGTTTATTCGACACTTGATGCCGTCGACGGGCGAGAGGTGCACTATTCCCGGGATATAACAAGATCGTCGCGACTCCGTAATGCGACGTATCGGTGCGATTCGATCGCAATAATGTTCTGCAGATATTGAAGGATTTTAGTTGTCTGTTTGAGGTTTTAAATCTAATTTGCGTTCCTATATGCTACGGATCGTTATTGGTAAAGCTTACCTTTGGTATTTGGAAACCAACCAAGTCTGTGATGATTGAATTTGCTTTGAAATCTCTCTAAGCTGCCTAATGAGTTGCCAAACTGCAAAAGCCAATCATAATATGAGCTTTTAGTAAATATGAATAACATTCTTGCATCTGATGATCTCTTGTCCTTATCCCAAATTATTTGGGATTGCCGCAACATGTTTTTTTCCTTCATACTTTTCTCTATTAGTCTTCATCTTAATAGTGACACTCTTTATGGGCGTATTGTCTTTCTCACCGGCTATCTTTTGTTTCTTTTTTCTTCCTCTTAAGCTGTCTACACACCGGCGGGCTTATTACGTAAGGAACAGCAAGTAGCAATAATTGTACAATTATTGCGCGATCAATTTAGTGACCTGGCTACTGAGGGCTTTTAAGTCAAGTCTTTTTTTTTTGACAGTCACTTTTAACAGAAGCTATTTTATCTGTCCGATGATTTATAAAATGTATCGTTTGATGAATTAACCAGCTTATGAAAGAGCAACATTTCGTGGAGGCTGTTTTTTTACAATAGTCAATTTGATTACTATTTAGCTCCAATATTCCGATAAATTAATATTCTCAGATGTAAAGAATTTGTGTAAAGTAAATATGGCAGTGAAAATTTGATATTTTCATTTTATTTACATGTACGTCAATGTGTAAAATCAATTAAAATTTCTTCGAATTGTCGATTGTTTTAAAATTCGCAAAAATAAGCCTTCCAATTTTTTGACGTAAAGTGATATTCGCGCGATGATTGTACAATCTCTGCGCAAATATTGTTAATTACTGTTTCATACGTAATAAGCCTGCGGGGCCGCCGGCCTACCGGCTCGAACTCGGCGGGTCAACCCGGTGGCTTTAGAAGTTGCGAGTCGGACAATTTTGCCGGCGGCACGACAGTCCTGGCATGTAGTACGTTTCAGTATTTGACATGAACGAGAATGATAATAGTGATCTCATATTAGCAGCTTGTGCAGTTATAATAGGTGGATCCCGTAAAACCTAAGGAAACTTTTGGATTAGGCCTATTACTATTTACTATTCCTTGGAATCCGGTGGGCAATTGAATGAGCGGAGAGGCGTGCCGCTGGGGAAACCGGGCCGGGTTTAGGTGTGTAGATAACGTTATAGCCCATCCACATTCATTCTCGAAACTTTTCTCACGAAAGTCTCGCCATCTCTCTGAGACAGATACCACCACTTTTCAGCCACCATTCCACTTTCAAACTTCCTCTTATATCATCATCATCATCATTCATCATTTCACCGAAAGACATCCACTGATGAACATAGGCCTCTCCTAAGTGTCCCCAGATTGCCCGGTCCCGTGCGCCTCGCATCCAGCGGACTCCCACAACCACATATATACTTACTTCTTATGATATCCGTTTGCTTTACATCATACACATCCCTTTTAGCTGTATTATCAATTAAATTCCCCCTCCTCCTTGCATCGTATTCCTCAGTATTGAGGGTCGTGACCTCCCTTCTGCATCACCTTCTCTCGAATGATTTTTCTCCATCTGTTTCTGTCTACTGCGGTGTGGAGGGCGTTATAACTGTAGACTCAAGTGCGTTGCGGATCTTGTCAGACAACGTATTGGGCTGCGTCCACGAGGCCTTTTCCCATCTACTTTGCGCTCCACGATGAGCCTCTCAAGGTTGCCACCGTCTTTCCTTGCAATGTGGTCGAAGTATTCTAAAACTCTGCGCAGACATTCGGATGACAGCCGCGAGGAGATTTAGAGTTCTCGCAATATGGATACGTTAGTGCGAAATGCTATCCAGGGGATACAAAGCATCTTTCTCCAGCACCACATCTCAAAGGCGTTAACACGTTTGCGGTTTGCACCTTTCAGTGTCCAAGTCTCAGCGCCATACGAAAGATCGAGAAGACTTAAGACCGAACTAGTTTGGTTTTGGTTTTTACGAATATATTGCGATCTCTCCAGATTTTTTCAAGCTGAGACATGGCGCAATATCACATATATCATGGCGGATTATCAGTTAAATTAGCATACTGAAAACCCATACATATAGCTATGTATGTATGTACTTCATAATAAGTAATTGGCAAATAAAATAGTGTTAATTAAGCCATTCATTGGCATTT
Source organism: Orthosia gothica (assembly GCA_949775005.1). Classification (NCBI taxonomy): domain Eukaryota; kingdom Metazoa; phylum Arthropoda; class Insecta; order Lepidoptera; family Noctuidae; genus Orthosia; species Orthosia gothica. The sequence continues at coordinate 10,849,568 of OX459052.1, forward strand.
TATTTCACGACTCAATTTAGTACACTGATAATAATAATTAATCAGTGAACCAGCCGCTCAAATTATGACGCAGTCAAAACAATATACTGTCATTGGCAATTTAATATTACTACTAAATTAATATGGCGATGTTTCACAGTAGAGAGACCAGAAGAACAAATATAATCTAACTTTATACAGATCATAATTATCATTTGAAAGACATCCGATTCCACGACTGGGTTGCCCCCCAAGATGATGAATGTAAAAGTAAATACATAAACTATTTGTACACCAAAATTGTAATTGTATTGTAAATTGTAATTATATTGTTGTTTGTACATTGTTGTATTAATAAGTAATTATTATTTAAAAGTATACATTATCAATTTCTAATTAAAAAATAGGTAAATTATATTAAAATTTGTGTAAGCAACTCTTCGTCCGAGTCCTCGGCACGCCAAAGTCGGCATAAGATCCAGTGTAGATGAAACATGAGCAATAAAAAATGCGGATATCGACTAAATCAACCCACCAATATATATATCCAATCAGACTATAATGATGACTAAATTATTCGAATCAATACACACTACACGGCTTATAAACTGCTGCACGTGTAATGCCACCAATGTTAAATGATAAGTTGGTAGGTACTATTGTAATCCGTATTGTGCGGTCGACAAAAACTGCGATTACACTCATTAACGTTGTGGCGGACATGTTAATATTTCGGTACATTACCATTGGATTATTTTATTCTGCCATGAAACCAGATTATACTTGATCAGGTGCAGGGTTGTTTTAAATTAATATTCTTTATATTTTACCAAAATGTCTCATTGTTATCTGTGGAGAACGTGGTTGATTTCACATTTGTATCACTTCTGTATCCTATATTTTTGTAATTCTTAATGTGTAATTTTTTGTTTTCCCGAATAAATAAAATAAAAATTAAATTTATTTTCTAGTTCATGATGTATTGTAGTAATGAATGAAAATCTTGAGAATGTGACGAAAAGAAGCTTTTGAATTCCATTGAAATCCAGAATGTTCTCTTAAAATTATATACTACTAGCGGACGCCTCGCGGTTTCACCCGTGTAGTTCCCGTTCCCGTGGAAATGCAGGGATCAAAAGTAGCCTATGTCACCCGGGGGTAGTGTAGCTTCCCAACGATCAAAGAATTTTTGAAATCGGTAGTAGTTTTTAGTATAGATATAGAAGAACAGATATAGATTTTGATCATACTTCGCTAAGCTTCGCTTCGCTTTTTCCTTTCTGCAGTTTATCATTATTTCTTTAGTCACCTCATTTGCTGTGTTATTTTATGTTCTTATACAGCATCATTATCATCATCAGCCTTTTTAATATTCCGTCTGCTGGGACACAGGCCTCCTCTCTGTGAGAGGGAATGGGCCGTAATCCACCACGCGGACCAAATGCGGGTTGGTGAATGTCTCATGTATTCGAATTATTGTTTCTAGGACATGCCGGTTTCTTCACGATGTTTTCCTTCACCGTTTTGAGAGCAGTGGTGGTGAAATAATTTCTCAAAGTAAAGCGCCTGCCTGGGTTTGAACTCACGGCCTACAACTTATAAGTCGCGGACGATATCACTAGGCCACCACTGCACTCCAAAGCTATATGCTTAAAAAGCATATGAAATTGTTAAATAAGTGCGGAGTGAAGATTGATCGATGTACATCAAACCATCAAAGTGAATAAATAATGTTGTTTACTTTCAAACATTATGGCACCCACATAAACTCAATATTCCTAATAGTGACAATTTGACTAAACAAACAAACATTAATACATGTCCATTTATCACTGTACTGTTAACAAGATTAATAAACATACGGGTACATACAGAATCTCGCCCTCAATATGACACAAAAAAGTTTTAGAAAAGTGTATTTAGGAGGAAATCTAAAAGTGGCACTGGTGACTGAAAAGTTATGTGAAAATCGGTTGTCAGGGTATGAGTTTGTGAATCGGAAGAATGTTGAAAATGTAGTGAAAAGAAAGAAAAATTGTTTATTTGCGCCAGGCACGGCGCATACAATAAAAAAAGTTAATTCACTAAATCAAAAAACCCGACTGAAATTTTTGATTTTTTGAATTAACTTTTTTGTTTAAAACTTTTTAGTTAACATTTTTTTTTCGAATTAGGTATATTTAAATATATAAGTGTTAAATTTTTTTACCTCCCTATTGAAACCTCTTAAAACCCGTTATTTTGATACAATATAGCGCCCAAAATCCAAGGTAAGAAGAATCGATTGACGTAAGAATCATCAAAATCGGCCAACGCGTTTGGTCTCTAGAACGCCACATATGAACAAATATGCATACATAGACTAATAAACACATTACCCTCCTCCAGCAGTCGGGTAAATAGGAAAAAAAATCTTAAGTACAATAATTACAAAGTATGCGTCACAACTATGCAAAATGGTCATCGCTCAGCATAATGCTGGGACTCTCCTGCGAGACAGAGCCACAGCGCTTTTTTTAGCGATAGCCGGTGTCGATTGGGTGACTCCGAATCAATGAAATCTTAGTGGCAAGTGACGGAGCGAAAAATTTTATTTATGAATAAAAAATAAATAAATGAGCAAACATAAATAGGTAAATGAGCGTTTAAAAGTTCAAATATAAAAACAAAGGGTTATGCTTTTTGTTTAGTGTAGGTAGTATTGTAGTGGATAGTGAGGAAAGTTTTGAAGAATACAATAATTATGTTGCACCAATCCCAAACAAATTATGGTGAGGGCGGAAAATAATATAATAAATTATATAATGAGAATAATAGAATGCTGAAAGTTTTAAACACATATAATAGAGCATTGTCACTATCATTGAAGAACCCTCTCATGAGAGTTAGAACTGGGGTTTGAATGAAAAAACCGGCCAAGTGCGAGTTGGACTCGCGCACAAAGGATTCCGTACCATTATCGCAAAAAACGGCACAAAAATCACGTTTGTTGTATGGGAGCCCCACTTAAATATTCATTTTATTCTGTTTTTAGTATTTTTTGTTATAGCGGCAACATAAATACATCATCTGTGAAAATTTCAACTGTCTAGCTATCACGGTTCATGAGATACAGCCTGGTGACAGACAGAGAGACAGATAGACAGACAGACGGACCGCGGAGTCTCAGTAATAGGGTCCCGTTTTTACCCTTTGGGTACGGAACCCTAAAAAGGTTTCAGTCTAGAGATGTGCAACTCAAGTTACTAACTCGAGTTGAATCGAGTACCTTCCGAACTCGAGTTACTATCACTAAAATCTAAAATAAAATATACATACAACAACCAAATACACGCATGTCAAACAAAATCTATTATTTTTTAAATGTTAAACAAGAAAGCCAAAGGCGTTCTGAACTATTATGATAACAAATTAAAAATATCTACAAAAGTAGTAAGGTTGTATTTTTTTAATTAATCAGATTATAACCGTTTGACGCGTTTGTTTAAAAAAAGTTTGCCCCCAACAAATAGTGTATAAGTTTATCAATTTTTTTTTTCAAAGCCTGTTTTGACCCGCTCCTGCGCAAAGGTCACCCCCATTCCTTCCATTTCCCTCGGAGTAGTGCCTCATCTCGCCAATTTTAGAGGAAATTATCCAATTTATCCGTCAAATACTTATGTAAAAAAGTGGTTTTTGACAAATAAATAATTTATTCTGAGTTTGATTCGTTTGCTAATTCGAGTTAAGTAACTCTAGTTCTACTTGAATTATGTGCATTTTAACTCGGGTTAACTCGAGTCGTGTTTATCCCTAGTTGGCACATCACTATTTCAGTCTGAACTTGGGAGTGTGGATCAGTATCTTGTTATCTTTGACAGTCGTTACGAGTAGTCAGAAGCTTGAGATCTGACACCAGTCTAGCCACGGGGTACCGTGTTACCCAGTTACTGGGTTGTGGAGGTCAGATAGGCAGTCGCTCCATGTAAAACCCTGGAACTCAGCTGAATCCGGTTAGACTGGAAGCCGACCCCAACATAGTTGGGAAAAGGCTAGGCAGATGATGATGATGACTTGGGAGTGTGGATCACCGTTACCGACACTTGACCCCCAGTCTGATTTATTCGTAGATGTAGTGATTACACCATATAGAATACAAGTAATAGCAGTAGTAAAGTTATTTCTTTTTTTATGGTACGTCTCGCAGTTCAATCAAAGCAATTGGCTACTGTTTAACTGAACTATCCTGTGGAGACAAACACTTAATCCTAGACATATAGATTATCGGCGGAAAATATTAACATCGAGATTCAGAAATCGATCGAAAATGGACAACGCCATCTAGTGACGTATATATAAACGAATTTGCATAATGAGCGCGGTTTTTCCGATACAGTGTTAGTCACACTGCAAGTATATCGGAAAAAACACGCGATCATTCTTTTAATTATGTGTGATGGTATTTTTTTAAGCTAAATATGACATATTTACTACCGCATACTACTCATAGACCTACGTACATTATAAACTGGTAAAAAAACGTCTGAATGGACATGAAACCATAACTGCGTGGGTGCATCGAACATGCTTCTGTTGACAGAAAATTAATTTGCATACATGTCGTGAGTGTTTTGAAATAACTAACTTTCAAAACTTGATAGAAACAGGTATTACTTTTGAGGTTGGTTAAAAATGTTTAGCTGTACTAAAACATGAAATAGGTCAAGGAAAACTGTTATATGTCTTTTCAATCTCTTTTAGTAGTAGCCCAGAGTTCGGTTTTGTGCTTCGTTAACGAGAGAGAGTGTGAGATTCGCTCTTTAAACACGGTACCTAAAACTAACTGGCAGGATGAGGGTTTACTGTAGGTAACTCTGCCTGACCTTGCCCGATATATTATAATCATCGAAAATAACTGATTCGCAGCATAAGATCGTTTATTGTTCACGAATATCTGTCGTCCATTCGTTTGTTCACTAGACACGATTCTGCAACAACACTGCAGTGCACTTGTATTGTTCTACAAGCGCGTGAGTGACGAACCACTCGTCGGTACGTTCACACGGAGCCACGTTTTGCCGAATCTTATTTTCATAGGATCTGGAAAAACCACATCTTGCATTGCCGTATCCGACGGCCTCGTATCGAGATCCCATGTGAACACACCATCCGGTTCCTCTCTCGCTTCTGCGATCCGTCGACGTATTCGGTTTCAAGATCCGGTAAATAACTGAATCTACCCCTGCGTGTATCGTATGAACGCATGTATTGAATGCGCTATGCCACTGCACCGGATACATTTTGCAGTACGGCCGGATCGGTTTGCAGTCGCAAATCGGAACGCTAAACAAACTGTAGCGTTACGTATAGCGCCGGAGAGCTATACGTAAGCCACGTTATTAAAGTTAAGATAAAAATTAAATTAAAGCTATGAAATTAAAAAGGATATAGAGAACAGAACTATGGGTCGGCTTCACACGTCGTGGGCAGCTAACCAGGCAGCAGCTCGGACAGGAAGGCGTGGAATATCCGAGGTAGGCAGGTGATCAAACAGCAACGACGGACATGCAGGCAATCGGGCAGGTAGGCAGGTCAGCAGACACGACGTGGCACGGTGTGATAGTACGGCTGATGGTGCATTATCAGTGTGTGCACCCAGTCAGCAGGTCGGTAGATGAGTAGACAGCAAGAGGTGTGGAGGCCGGGCTATGGCTTAATACGCCAAACAATGAGCCCTTTGATACGTCGTGATGACTGAGGAGGATTATGTACCAGTAAAGATGCACACATTTAAGTACCACACTCATTATTAATATTTATTGCACTTCAAAGATTTGATACACACACAATTCACAGGCCGCTTATATAGTATAAAGAGTTTGCTGATACAATCGTAAATTGGTAATCTTAAGTATTCAACCGACTTTCAGCGTTCAGACCAGTTCCAAGACTACCAAAAATCGGATGTCAACTTCAGCAATATTCGGTTTTTTTGCCGTGTTTTGAAACGGAATGCATGTGTGAACTCATTCATTAAAATACTGTTGCCACTCATTGAGATAATATGTACTACATTATTACCTCAATGTTGCCACTAAACCTAATACTGCATAAAACCGATTCGGTAGAGAAACACTCGACGCCGTGTGAACGTACCGTAAGCCGTGCAGTGCGGTGTGTCGTGTCATCAACAAGCTCATACTTGTTTTGTACAGCTGCCAAATCGCCACTGCAAAAAAATCGCGACTACATAGCCGAAAAACAGTTTGTTAAGCTGGGAACAAATTATCGGACGCGGCTGACGGATATGTGTGCACAGTCATATGGGACGCGGCTGCCAGATCTCTATCAGACTTCCGAACGCCCAAGGTCACGTCCGCGACTTACGTCCGATAGTTTGCACAATGTAATGTACATTCATTACCCAGATACTATATAAGTCGCGTCCGTAAGCCGCGTCCGATAATTTGTTGATGTGCAATGAACAAACGGTCCATACAAATATATGGAACTCTGAATCGACCAGTCGTGTCGTGAATCGCGTTGTATACAAACGGCCTTACAAATAAAAGTTTTCACAATATCCGAATCGAATTCGCAAGCCACAAAAAAAAACAATCTTATTCCATAACCTTCAACCAACCCAGAAAACCTCTTCCAAATTCAAAAAGCTAGCAACCGTAAACAGCAAAAAAACGTCCACAGTTTTGATTCGCAATTAACAAATCTGTATTCCCGTCATGTCGTGCCGAAAAATCCTTTACGCGTTTATCCATAAAGTGGGGCTTGTAAATGCAAATTTCCGCAACGACACGGCTTGCCCACAGAGTCCTGTATTTTGTCAGCAAACACGTTTTTAATTAATTCGCTTATTTATTTGAAGCAATAGTGATGGGAAGTATGGGAACGACACTATTTTCCCGGGATCCCGGGGTACGTGATTGGATTTTGTTTGAGAATTTCAAAGTCAAAGTGAAATATATTTATTTCAACTAGGCCATTAAGCGGCACTTTTGAACGCCAACAATTAAAATTTACGAGTAATAAAAATTGATTCTACCGTTTATTCGGCAAAGTAGCTTGCTGTGGAGAAGAACGCACAAGAAACTCCGTACTTACTACTCTTTTAAAAAAATAAGTGTTTTACAATATTTACATAAGAACATACATTAATAAATTCAAATTCCTGAGGACGATGCACCTAGCACTACTGTACTATATATAAGTATAAAAGATTACAAGCACTAACAGGTAAATTCCTTAACTTGATAAATAGGAACATGGTTCTCACATACTTACAAATATTGCAAACATAGGTAAATTACCTAATTCAACAACAACGGAACAGTTTGGGAGTCAATTTTTTTAAACAAAAGTCTCAATATGTGTTGAAAGATTGTAAGACTGGTGTTAAAATTTACTTTTAATTTGGCTCTGGTTTCTTGATTTTGACAACATGATCAATCAATCTGCCTAGCCTTTTCCCAACTATGTTGGGGTCAGCTTCAAGTCTAACCAGATTCAGCTGAGTACCAGTGTTTTACATGAAGCGACTGCCTATCTGACCTCCACAACCCAGTAACTGGGTAACACGGTACCCCTTGGCTAGACTGTTGTCAGATCTCAAGCTTCTGACTACTCGTAACGACTGTCAAAGTTCTTCAAATGACAGCTGGGACCAACGGCTTTACGTGCTTTCCGAGGCACGGAGGAAACTCGTTATGTTGAAATGGTCACCCATCCACGGACCGACCTCGTCAAGCGTTGCTTAACCATGAAGATCGACCCGTGCGGCTGTTATTATTTAGCCACGAGCTCCTTACGAACTCCTCCACGATTTTGACAACATGATAGTTTACGAAATATTCGCAAATTTACGCCATACAAACTTGTGCCTTTTTACCATAGGGTTTTTGAATAAAATAATAAATATTAATACCCCATCCACACAGAAGGAACCATATTAATACATACTTGCAGACCAGAGGCCTTACAATGACATGCAAAGCCTTAATTTTGTCATTGTCATAAAGAGAACGAGCTATACAAGACCAATAGCACCATCCCTTTTTTTTAATTTAATCATGATGACATTGAAACTTCATAATATTACGGCCCAAGTAGCTTTTGTTTAATATATTAAACAAAAGCTTATTCATCAACGAGAAAATTCTGTGAAATAAATTATAACAATCCAGTCGATTTAATTTGTTTTAAACTTTCTGGGCCGCTTCAACTAGTTCACTAATTAAATTAAATTGTATTAAAACGTTTCCAGAAACTACTCACCTAGATTTTTACCGGCCCTAAACTTTTCTTTTTTATTAATTAAAAAGCAAAGTTTACTTAAAACAAAGCTTTCATTTTAATTTAGTTATATTTTTACAAATTCAAAGTAAAACATTTTTTTATATTTCAATTTCAATAGGTCTAGAGTAAGTCAAAAATATCCAATTTCTTTTTAAATTCTTTAAAAAATAATTGTTCAAAACCCTTTTTTAATGCTAACATAACTTTTAAAGTATAACAACTCGATTCTGTGAAATAATTTTGTCTATAAAAATATGGAACTATCAGTCGGTATAGCTATATATATACCTTTTCAAATATTACATATATTATATAGTATAAAACTTTGATTCCAATGCTGAACAGAGATTTTTTAATTCGCATCTGCAATTTTTCGTATTATATTCCATCATTTAAAAAATACTTCACATTTAAATCGGTAATGCTTTAGAACGTTTGTACCTTCTTTTATTTTTCCAACTAGCAATGATGACGTACGAATTAATGAAGGGATACATGTAAAAGACACGCGTTATCTGCTGTGATTGGTAGAATGAATTTTCAACAGCCAATCACAGCAGATTACGCGTGCTTGACAATTTGTCACATTAATTCTCCGATAATTTTGAGCTGGGAAACTGAGGGTAAATACTAAGTGTTAATAATACCAAGACATAAATTACTTAAGCAATGTCAAATTCTTGTAAAGATTTTGACTAAAACTAAGCGATTTTTTTTTGGAGAGTGGAACTCAATAAAAGTGTTCTCAATCATTTCCTTTCATCTCTCGTGATTCTATATTTCTTGCATCCACCGGACTTAATAGAATATTCCATTATTAAAATGCAATTCAGATTCAACCTTACTATTAAACAAAGTTTTTATGATATAATAATTATGTTGAAACGTTTGTTGGAAGGTGGCAATTAGCGTATCTTGTTAAATGTGTAAGTTATATGGTTTTGGCTTTTAAGAGGAAATAGGGGCAGAGAGCGCTGACTGAATTGCCTTTGTGAAAAGTCTGAATTCGAGGTTTGACTCTCGTCTATTTCCTCCTTCAATATTGGACCAATTTAAAAGATATTCCATAAACTGAAAATAAAAGATATATACTATGCCCCTATGTTTTCTTTTTTGATGATACATTATCTTTAGAAGCACTAGAACAAGACCAGAACCCTCAAAATATGCTCAAAATTGCGCTGTCAATAGAGGCTTAGTGTACAAATTTGACAAATCTAAATAGAAAAAGAAAAACAAAGGGGCATTGTATATGTCTTACTTCTTTAGTTTATGGAATATCTTTTAAATTGGTCCAATATTGGGAGAGGAAATAGACGAGAGCCAACCCTTGAATTATGAATTTTTACTAAGGAAATTCAGTCGGTGCTCTCTGCCCATATTTCCTCTTAAGGGACCTATTATTTTTGTCATGTATCTAATGAGTTAAATGAGAGAATGGATGATGCATTCAAGAGACGATTATTGTTTGTGCCAGGAACCGTATTAGGAGGCGATATGGACATGTGTGTTCCGAAGATGGAGGAAGACACCCCTCCGTCGTCTTAAGAAATGTTATGTATTTCGTCGGAAGATGAGGCGTCCTCGAAAATTCAATCGTTGTAGAAAGGCTTTTAAGGGACCATCTGTTTGGAGTGTGATGACTGCTCCTGGGCGTGTAATGAATTATGTTTATTCTGGTTCCCCAATTCAACAGGAAGCTTGGAAATTTGGTGTTTCAAAATTTTGATATTAAGTATGGTTGCCCATCAATCAATCTCCACAGCCTTTTCAAAACTATATTAGGGTCGGCTTCTAGTCTAACCAGAAGCAGCAGAGATCAAGTACTTTACATGGTGCGACTGGCTTTTTGGTCTCCACAGCCAAACAACTGGTTAAGACGTGTATGTGTCCATTTCTTTTTGGTCTACCTATCGTAACTACTGTCATCATCAATATCAGCATCCACAGCCTGGCTTCGCCCACCGCTGGGCATGGGCCTCTCTTTTCTTTTGCCAATCCCCAAACCAGCTTCTGTCAAATATTTAAAAATGACAGTAGGTATATCTCTGTAGATATACTGGAGAAATGGCTGTCCTTCTCTTGGCTGAATTTCTCCAAAAAAGCCCGGGACCCCCGGCTTTTTTCTACACTTTTGTCATCACTAGTCGATATTGATGGTGGTGGCCGCTAGCGATATTATCCATTTCGCTACTTATTTGCGGCGCGTTGATTGGCTGCGGCCAACGGTGTCATGATTATGAGGTTTTGGTGTAGCTGCCGTCATAGAATGTTATGTGCATGACGATGATGCAAACGAATGATGTAAGGGAATGATTCCATGATTCTTAACAAGCTTTTATTTAACTTGCAATGTATGTATGTAAGTGTTTTGGGTCAAATCTTGCAACTGAATTTTAAAGCAGTTATCCTCCACCTATTAAGATGAAATTTTGCATACACGTTTAGTTTGGATGAGTCATCATGACAATGCATGGTATAGCTAAGTAACGTCATTCTAAATCTAATATATATTTACGACGGCAATTGCAATATGACGGCCCAAGATGGCGGACTAATTATTTTTTGTGCACTGTCATGATGTAGGTATCAAATGAAAGGGTTTGCTGAGTAGAATACGAAAGAAGCTTTTTTATAAAATATTTTTAATGAATAATTTTCTTAAATATAACTAGCACATGTATTTTGTAATACATATGCTGTGGTTTTATAATATAACCCTTTCTCATGTTGTATCTGCAAGCCTTAAGGTAAGGTCTGTACCCCATAGGGTGCCCTTAGCGTGTAGTCACTTAGTTTTTAAGCTTTTTCGCCCTTGTAGGAAGCTTTATTTTGTTGAAGTTGCCACAGGAAAGTCCGATTAACTAGCCGACTACCAACCCAAAGAAAGGGCATCATGTGCACTTGAATGATAAATCAACTGGTCATACTAAGGGGGAAGGGCTTTCCCTTCCACCCATATTATGAGCACAGCCAAAGATGGAATTCTCTGCCAGCTGCTATCGCCTATAACCCGTCAGCATCTAAACCAAGCGCGAACAATCATCTGTGCCCGTTCCATCATAGCCCTCACCCAAATAAATATATCAGGTGAGATCAAAGTCGAGAGCTGGCTCGTAAGGAAACAAAAGAAGGGTGCTCGGTAACTCGGTGAGCACAGCCTACAAATGCACCACGTAAGAAACATGTTCACATAAAAAACTATTTGATAACGCAGAGAGATTTCCACCCAAAATATATGTATAGTCTTTAAAAACGTTGTACCTATATAATTCATTATATTTATAAAAAAAACATGAGAGCAGTGGTGGCCCAGCAGCCATGCCTACAAGGTCCTTGTAGGTCGTGAGTTCGAACCCAGGCAGGCGCTCTACTTTGTGTAAATTATTTCATCACCACTACTCTCAAAACGGTGAAGGTAAAAATCGTAAGGAAACCTGCATGTCCAAGAACCAAAAATTCGAAGACATGTGACATCCACCAACCTGGACTGGACCCGCATGGTGGATTATGGCTCATTCCCTCTCACAGAGAGGAGGCCTGTGTCCAAGCAGTGGGAACATTATAAGGCTGATGATGATAAAACAAATATAATCTTAAGCTACCTTCTTTGACCCCCCTAAAACTTATATCCAATATTTGGCAAATGGATTCATGATCGCAGAATAATTACTTTCAGGTGTCCGTTGCTGCCAATCTTCCCGATATCGTTGCTTTATGGCCTCTTGCAACATCCCCGGGCACAGAGAAGGTAGCTTACTTTTACCCCAAGAGCGTAAAAATAATTTCTATGACATCACTGAGAGTTCTTTTTTTTTCGCAGATCAACAACAAGGATTGGTGCAAGAAGGGCAGGAAAGGGGGACATTGCAATATTAAGTGTGAAGGTATAAGACATTTTATTTTGGTGGGCTTTATCACTGGCTATAACCACATTCTGAACGGAAACAACAGACTATGTGATTATAGAACATTCAGGTTTTATGAAACATAAGAGAACTTGTTAAAAAAGAAGCATTGAAATCAGTAAATAAATAATTGGCTAAGAACATTGACATACATTGTACCGATAGACAAAAACATTCATGAAAACCATTCGTTCAAATTCTGGTGAGTTAGAACTAAAGTTCGCAGCAGTGCCAAACATTATTTATGTTGTTTAATCAAACTATTAAAACATGAAGCGCTAGATCGCTTTTAGAGTTTAGTTTACTCGCGATCAAAACGTCGTTAGTGCCATGAACACATAGCGCTTACGCGTTTCATTCGACATAGTTTAAAGTAAGGTGTACGGATTGCAGTACGGTTCAGTCAAACAGAGTGAGTGTTTGGATCGCCAAATCTAGTGCGTAGTACATATATATAGATGGCTAAGAATTTACAGGAAAAAATCATTCAGCCGAATCGGAAACCTCTTCTTTATCTAAGCTGGTAAAAATTGAAATCAGCGGTGCCAACCAACTTACGCACCGCCGATACATTCAATCTCATGTATTTTTTTTTCATGAAGAATATCTTGAGAACAGATATAGTTTTGATCTTGTTCTATGGTTCTTAATGATTTCAACTGCCACAGGTTTTCAGGTGCTTCTGAATTTCTTCCAAATAATCTGTAGCTAGAGGTTGGAGGCAAGGTTATTTTCTGTGTCTTTCATATTACTCAGAAATAAAATAATTTTATTGCTTTTTTCATACTCTTCTTGTAAGCTTAGTCACAGAGATTGTTACTAACCTACAGCAGTTCCATTAATTTATTTCTGACTAAATCAGACAATCATTCTACCTACAAACATTTCTATGTAGTTTATCATTCGGAAACTTCACAAAGAATTCAATATCATTATAATATTATAAAGAAAAGTTCCTAACTTGTTACTGCTTGGTGTCCATTTTATTTCAAATAAAAAAAGTTTTTTATTCAATCTCAGTTTCTCAAATTAGGTTTATTTCGTCAAAAAAAATGGCAGACGTGAATATCGTTTCTTTGTATTTTACTTGAATAATAATTCTGACCTAGTAAAAGGGTCTAAGCTTGGATAATGTAGTTTACGAGAGATAAATAATATTATTTTTTTAACCGACTTTCCAAAAACGAGGAGGTTATCAATTCGACTATATTTTTTTTCTTTTTTTATGTTTGTTACCTCAGAACTTTTTACTGGGTGAACCGATTTCGATGATTCTTTTTTTATTTGAAAGCTGATGCTTGTCATGTGATCCCATTTAAATTTCATCAAGATCTAATGAAGAACTTTGGAGATATACATCAGAACTCTTCAATAAATGACTGCAAATCACTCGGGATAGCTGCAATCGCATGTCTGTTTATTGTTTTTACCATTATATAATAACATAACATCACACTAGTACGCTCTAAAGAGGGTACGCAAGTGTGAACAGTTATCCCTGGTATACTCTCATTCCACCGGTTTTGTTTCAGTTACATGTTATTGGGATAATCAATTCTGGCTTCACTTTGGGCATTATAGGTACCTAACCTATAGAACTGGTCCATTATGTACCACAACTAAAAAGTGAAAAATAAAAAAAACTTTTTACAAAAAATACAACCGACTTCCAAATAAAAACACTACAAAGTGAATAATAAATTCAATTTCGGAAGTCGGTGTCAAAAAACGAAGAAACGAAAACAGGAACACCGACTTCCGAAATTGAATAATTTATTTTTCACTTTGTAGTGTTTTTATTTGGAAGTCGGTTGTATTTTTCAGTACGCACATATCTCAAAGTATTTATTTGAACTTGACAATGCACTGATACTTTTAAAAGACAAGGAGTCCTAGTCGGAAAGTTTGTCCGACGGTTTGAAGCTAGTTGCTCGTCTTAAAATAAAAATCTCAAGCTTGATGCTCTTTCAAGTCACATGAGTATCATTTGTGATCAGGCTTATACTCTTTGCGGTGGATCATGGTGCGGGTGACAGTTTCAATAACATTTTTTACGCATACACGTATACGCATTTTTTGTAGTTTAACGTCATACCATGGTTATACCATATACCATAGTTCCCTGTATGCTACGCGGCATGCTACAGCGCAAAGAGTGTAGATGCTCTTTAATTATTATTAACTGATACAATTAGAGCCTACGACAGGATGATATCATTAACAAATTGCTTACAATTTAAGAGACTCAGGCTCTTGACAACGGTGAAGGAAAACATCGTGAGGAAACCGGCATGTCCTAGAACCAAAAATTCGAAGACATGTGACTTCAACGAATTCCATCAACCCGCACTGGGCCCGCGTGGTGGATTAAGGCCCATTCCCTTTCTCAAAGAAAGGAGGTCTGTGTCGCAGCAGTCGGGACATTAAATGGATGATGGATGGCTCTAGACAGACGGACTGCATTTCAACTGCACTCCAACTGCAAATTTGCAGGTTGAATGCAGTTTATGTGCAGTTAAAACAAAAAAACACATCTGAACAACTGCATCAAAACGTTAGCAGTCGCAGTCCACTCAAATGCAGTACCTTCCTTGAGCCTTAGGCCTAAAAGTGGACTGCTAATTGTCTAATAATTAACATATTCATCCGGTAATTACCCACTTCAGGGAAAAAAATATGCCTTTTATTTTTCTACTCAACTCGATCCTAGGCCGGTGACCAAACCCGTCTATAGGCGTCAAGATCGTCCCGCAATCTACGCCTAGTTCTGCCACGATTTCGCTGGATGATTTCAGAGACCTAAGTTGTGGTGGTCTTCACCCACAACGCATCCGTCATGCGGCAAACGGCCAGTCCTGTTTAAACTTGATGATGATCATTTATTAAAATTCCCATTTCCAGATCTCCTGAACGAAGACTTGGCAGATGACGTGCGATGCGCCAAGCGTATCTACGACCGCGTCGGCTTCAAGGCTTGGCCGACTTCCTTCTCCTACTGCAAGGAGAACAGCCTCCCAGACTTGTCAAGATGTTAGATGAAAGATGAAAAGACCAGTTGGCTCTTTACCCGCGTGTTCCTTAGTTTGTAAGGTAGATTTAAATTAGGAATAGGAGTTGACAGCTTTGACTGCGTAGTTACCAAATATTTGTTGAATTAATCTTTGTCTGTGAGTATGTGCTGTCGGGGGACCCCGTCATGAACGAAGTTCCTCACGTCTTATAAACATTTCAATGCATTACATCAGAGTTCAAATGCAAAAGAAGACTCGACTTGGATTCAGTAAAATAAATTGGCAAAAATAAAAATAATTATGGCAGTAAGCGCTTGACGATAATATCCGAACTATGCCGAACGGCACCGAACGTCTCAAGAGGATAACGCCTTTTCGTTAGGTGACGATTAATACCAGGGAAATCATATTTCGTTCTAAAAATCATTTACTAAATTAATACAGAGATGGCATTGCCACTTTTCTTTGTCAAGCCACGGATTAAGAAGTTTTATTATTGTATGATTTACTCAGTAAAATATAAAACTTTCCTGTGGATTACTGAAGCAGCTAATTATAGCTTGTTCAAAAGCATATTAAATGGCTTACCATATATGCTAACGAATGTCTTTTTGCTGCGATTTTAATCCATAACAATAAGTCGCCATTTTTATTGGAATATAGTTTATGCCATAGACATATAGGAATGGACTCAGTGGTTTATGCCATCGACGGCCTCGCCTGTAACACAGGTGTTCCTGCCCATCTCAGGAGTCAGTCTTATTTCAAATTGGGCTACGTCACAGGCTTGCGGTTTCATCTTCGTCACTATGAGAGAAAAGAAACAGGTAGTGGCTGAACATACGTTTTGTCTCTTTCTAAACGGTAGTCAATTTTTGTAACGTCATTGCTCAGTCCATACCCTCTATGTCTATTTTGCCAACTGCTAAACTACATGGAATTAGAATGGACTTAAAAGTTGGTCCTTAGTGATCATAAAGATTAAATTTTAATGTGAGATGAGTTGGGCAGTACTCGGCTAATATATATATTTTTTAATTTTATTGCTAAGAAGTTTTTATTAAAGCGAGAGGAGCTGTCAAAAATGAAAGGAGTAAGAAGTTGTAGGCAGTTTATATCAAATATTTTTTGATAGTTATTATATTATCGATTATAAGGATCATATGAATTTTGACTCCCAGCTAGACAAAATTCAGTAAAAAATCTTCTTCAGTTTTATTCAAGTATCTCCTCGCTTTAATGAGACCAAACTAATTCTAGATTTTCTGTTTTAGCATAAACTTATTAACTCAAACATTCTTATTGAGAAATAAGTTCGTAATCTTTTGAATAAATTAGTCTTGTAGTTACCCTTTAAGTTTCTAGAATTACAACGCGTATGCAAGGGCAGATCCACCATTTATTTGTGGGGGGCACATGGGCTAGACATGTAAGGACCTCTTACATAAGTACCTACTTGCTTCTGCTAGCGAATTCACCTGTTTGAAAGTCGGAAAACTATCGCAAGGAAATCCACTACCGGAATAAAAAGTCACCTAAATCCGAATTCATTGTAAACTCTTGTGCAAAATTTAATCCAAACCGTGAAAAAGTAACAAACAGACAGAATTACTTTTGCATTATTTTATACAATATAAGTATGGATTGCATTATTTATCAGCGACATACAATAACTATACAAAATATTTGTGCCCTTATTACGCTATGTCAAAACAAACGAAAATACTCAAATATTAATATTGGATATAAAAGTCTTAGATCCTTGTTTAAACTGTCTGGGAGGAGCCCGTGCCCTTGTGCCACCCCCCTGGATCCACCCTTGCACGTACGTATTCACAAAACGTAAAATTCTGAGTATTATAATTTTTAGTAAAATTATGTACATGTTTAATTATATCTATGTAAATTAGAATAAGATAAGACAAAAGTTTTCTATATTTATACGTTTTAGAATTCTATGTTTTAATAAAAGTTATTTACATTTCTAAAAATGTCTGGGTTTTATTTAAATAACATTTAACTATGTTAGATTATGTTAGAGCAGTGGTGGCCCAGTGGTAACGGCAGCAACTTACGTTTTGTTGGTCGTAGGTTCGAACCCAGGCAGGCGCTTTACTTTGTGTACATTATTTCATCACCACTGCTCTCAAAACGGTGAGGAAAAACATCGTGTGGAAACCGGCATGTCCTAGAATGAAAAATGTGTAGGCAACAAATAGTTTTCCAATCAATGCACACTTTTGTATATCCTTACATAATACTTCTGTAGATGACTGCAAAATATCTGTCTTATCAAGAATCTGCCTAAAAAAGAATCTGCCGTAACAAGAATCTGCCCAAACCAGAATCTGTCCTAAACCGAATAATCCATTCGAAGACATGTGACATCCCACACTGGGCCCATTCTTTCTGACAGAGAGGATGCCTGTGTCCCAGCAGTGGGAAAATTGTAGGGCTGATGCTGATGTTGGCCAGATGTTCTAACTAATGCCATCAGCCGGGCATAATTCGAGACACCGGACTGCTACAGAGAAATTCCAGATTAAAATCTCTGTATCACTGACTCGGTAACTGAACCCAGGACCTTACGCTCACCAGAAATAGCGACCACTAACCACTAGACCAACGAGAAGACAGTTAGACAGTTTTCTGGCAAGATAAAGGCCATCTCATATGTAGGCGTTCAAGCAAAAAGGGTCCAGTTCTCGGCATTTAGTTGCCGAGACATACGCAGTTTTGTAAAATTGTCCTCATACAAAAACATAAAAGGTTTGATTTAAAAAAAAAGTTGAATATTTATGTAAGCCTTTGTAGCGGACGTCAGCCTACGTGCAACCAACCAATGCTGCCGAGCCCGCCGAAGCCAAGCCGCCATATTGAAGCCTACCCTCCAGTCCAGCCATGTTAAGCAGTTGCCAGTCATTTATTTGTCTTAGTTTAGTCTCCACAGGATTTAAGCAGAAGCCAATCACTTTGATTGACATGAGAGACACAAAAAAAAAAAAGGTCTCTTTCGATTGTGAATACAAGATCAGTGGCCTTAGTGCGAGTTTTTACTCACGCGTGACTCACGCTCACTCGTGTTACGTAAACGATCTCTTATGTCAAAATTTATACAAAAAAAGAGGTTTCTCCTTACCGTCCCCAGACGGCGCTTATCCAGTTTCCATACAAATTGACGTTTACGTTAACGCGATTGACCGTGAGTAAAAACTCGCACTAAGGCCTCTGAACAAAGCTCTGCCCGGTTTAAATTTATCCGTTTCACCTTATTATTCTCTCTCACAGAGAGGAGGCCTGTATCCCAGCAGTGGGAACATTAATAGGCTGATGTGATGTGAAGACCTTATTATCAATTGACTATTCTAGATACCGAATCTAGTCTTAACTCAATACCCCACAATTGGACCATTTTTGCTTGAACGCCCATATATGTATCACAACACAACGTCATGCCTATTTGATATATGATAAATTATTTTTTATATCTTGAGACTTATATCAACAATACACCCACATTCCGCACCTCTATGAAGAATCAAATAGAATTTTCTTTTGCTTGACTTCATCATAAAGTAAATGGAATAAAAAAGTTACACACACAACCTACATAATAAGTCTAAATGTCTCTCGAATTACAACATGTTTTTGAGATTCGATCGTACATTTTTGACACATTTATTATTTACTACACCAAACCAAATTTCTCAGTATCGCCTAACAGAAACTTCACCCGAATGAACTCTTGTGTGATGTTGCTATAAGTTTTTCAGCAGGCGTTCGTAACTCTTTAAATCTACTGAAAGTCTTAAAAGCTATACTTCGTGAAATCCTGAACTATTAAACGAGCAATATATTTGTCATAATATTGTTGTATTGTTATATGTGTGTTTTTTTTGTAATATTTGTAATTTGATTACAAATATCCTTCTTTATTATTATAAACGCGAAAGTTTGTAGAGATGGATGGATGGATGTTTGTTACTGTTTTAAACAAAAACTACCGAACGGATTTTGATTAAACTTTACAGTAATATAGCAAGCATCAGAATAAGATATAGGCTAGGCATAATTTTCCGATATTCAGGCGAGGCGAAGCCGCGGGCATAATCTAATATATACCTATAACGGCTGTAATGATTTTGATAAAATTTGCAATGTAGTGGCTTTCGGAGGCGAAAAATCAATCTACTAGGTCTCATATCGGGGAAAATGGGTTAACATAGAATATGAGTTTTACGTTTTTAATAGAGTTTTATGTTACAAATTTATGCCATGATATCGAATATCGTTGCGAGCCGAGTTTTATTGAAAACTAACTATTGCCCGCGACTTCGTCCGTGTCATATTATTATCTAAGCATAAAACTAAAAAAAATACATGGTGTTTATTTTTTACATGAAACCCTTTTTTTAATATGAGAAGCCTACTACTCCTTATAAAATCAGCTATCTGCCAGTGCAATTCCCGTCGAAACCGCTACAGGCGTTTCGGAGATAACCCGGAAGAAAAAGACAGGCGGACAGACAAAAATTTAAAATTCGTCTTCTTTTAGTATTACCGTATATTCATTATAATATCATCATCATCATCATATCAGCCGAAAGACGTCCACTGCTGAACATAGGCCTCCCCCAAGTGTCGCCACATTGACCGGTCCCGTGCGTCCCGCATCCAGCGAATCCCCGCAACCTTCACCAGGTCATCGGTCCACCTGGCGGGAGGCCTTCCAACGCATCGTCTTCCGGTTCGCGGTCGCCACTCCAGAACTTTTCTGCCCCATCGGCCATCCGTTCTGCGAGCAATGTGCCCTGCCCACTGCCACTTAAGTTTGGCAATTCTTCGGGCTATGTCGTTAACCCTGGTCCTCTTGCGGATCTCTACATTTCTGATTCGATCACGCAAGGATACTCCGAGCATAGCCCTCTCCATTGCCCTTTGCGTGACTGTAAGCTTTCTGATGAGGCCCATTGTGTGACACTGTGGTAAGTTGGACGAGAAGACACCGCGCAATTTTCCGAACGCTGCCCAGCCGAGTCGGATTCGACGGTTAACCTCTTTCTCGAAGTTGGCCCTACCCAACTGGATCGTTTGTCCCAGGTAGACATAATCTTCCACAACTTCGAGTATAGAGTCTCCAACCTTGATAGGAGTGGGTGTTACATGGGCATTCAACATTACCTTGGTTTTGTCCATGTTCATTTTAAGACCCACTCTTTCGGAAGCTCTACTGAGGTCATCGAGCATTATACTGAGGCATACAGCGGCAGCACTCACTCTCACATAAGGTGCACCTCAGCAACATCCGAGGTCTGCACTCGAACCTTGTCGCAGTCCATCACCACCTTGAGACTGAGAAACCAGCACTTTTGTTCCTTACGGAGACGCAGATCGGATGTCCGTCGGACGTGGCGTACCTTTCTTACCCAGGATTTACCCTGGAGCACAAATTCAAGCCACGTGCGGGTGTATGCATGTACGCCCGTGACGACATCTGCTATCGGCGTCTCCGTGACCTTGAAGACTCTAACTACTCAGTGCTATGGGCCCTGGTGGACACAGGTCTGGATAAGATCATCTACGCTTGTGTCTACCGATCGCATAGCGGTGATCTGGAGACAACCAGGCTCACACAGTACCTGAGTGAGGCGGCAGATGTGGCTCAGCTACGGTACCCCTCCGCCCAACTAGTGTTACTGGGGGACTTTAATGCCCACCACCAGGAGTGGCTCTTCCCATACCAGTGCACTGACCATGCTGGACGAGAGATACGAAATCTTTCGATTGCGCTTAATCTCACCCAGCTGGTGCAGGGGGCTACGAGGGTGCCGGATGTTGATTCGCATACGGCCAATTGCTTGGACCTTCTGTTGACAACAGATCCAGACCGATACTCAGTGTCGATATCATCACCTTTGGGTAGTTCCGACCACTGTCTGGTGAAGTCTGTATCCGTCTACTCACCGCCCGATCCTAGCCCGAGAGGCACCCGGCGGGTTTGGCGGTACAGGTCAGCAGATTGGGATGGGATGCGATCTTTCTTCGCATGCTATCCTTGGCGGCCCACTTGCTTCTCTTCGGAAGATCCATCGTCATGCGCTGACGCCGTCACTGATGTGTTGCGGCAGGGGATGGAGTACTACATTCCATTCTCTGACGTAGCGCTGTCCGGTGTTGAACGACCATGGTTTGGTGCCGAGTGCAACCGCGCAAATGCAGTTAAACACAAGGCTTACCTGGCATGGGTCGACGCTCGTGTGCACAAAGCAAGTGACGTTACTCAGAAGAAGAGAGCCTTCAATAGGGCTGCCAAGTCTTGCAAAAAGGCGATGCGAAGGGCACGTTTTGACCATATTAGCAGAATCGGGAACAAACTAGCTTCATACCCTGCTGGTAGCAAAGCGTTTTGGTCCCTGGCTAAGACCCGATGGGTCACTGGCCCACTCCGCCGAGGACAAGGCAAACTTGTTTGCCTCCCTTTTTGCGGAATCTTCACGTCTGAACTCTGATGGCGGCCCCCTCCGTCTCCTGTTGGATGTGGGACGAGTATGTCGGATATTCGCATCCATCAGAGAGAAGTCTTTAGGGTGTTGCGTAACCTTGACGTGAACAAAGCTAGTGGCCCCGATGGGATACCGGCAATTGTACTAAAAACTTGTGCGCCTGAATTGTCTCCAATCCTGACACGCCTATATCGCCTTTCGATAGTGACTGGAAAGGTGCCGAAGGCTTGGAAGCAAGCTAACGTTCAGCCCGTGCCCAAAAAGGGTAGTCGGGCTGACCCGGCCAACTACAGACCCATCTCGGTAACGTCCATCCTCTGTAAGAGTATGGAACGTGTGCTGAACAATAAGCTCCTGGCATACCTAGAAGACAACGATATCCTCAGTGACCGCCAATACGGCTTCCGCCGAAATCGGTCAACTGGGGATCTTCTAGCGTATGCCATTCACATCTGGAGTGAGGCCATCGAGAGGCATGGGGAAGCCCTTGCTGTCTCCCTTGACATCTCGAAGGCTTTCGACAGGGTCTGGCATGAGAGCCTTATTGGTAAGCTTCCTTCCTTCGGTCTGCCTAGTGGTCTGTGTGATTGGATTGCTGACTTCCTGAGGGATCGGTCAATTCGAGTGGTTATCGATGGCTGCTCGTCCGGTCAGTTAGGTATTAACGCCGGAGTCCCTCAGGGGTCGGTGCTCTCGGCAACACTGTTTTTGCTGCACATAAATGACCTGCTAAAACCCGGAACCTTTGGGTACGCAGACGACAGCACGGTTGCTGAGAGATACGTGTCCGGCGCACGGGCTACTGGGCCTGAGATCCGGTCTCTCCGGGAGGCCATGGTTGGGCGCTTGAACCTGTCTTTGGAGGCTGTCTCCGAATGGGGCGATGCCAATCTAGTCAGTTTCAATGCTGCTAAGACCCAGGCGTGTCTTTTTTCCGCAAAAAAGAGCTTATTCCACCCGGCTCCATCTTTCCGTGGTGTAACCGTGCCGATAACGGACCATCTCGACCTTCTTGGTGTTACGTTAACATCAACCCTCAATTTTGGTCCTTTCATTGAGGCAAAGGCTCAGTTGGCTGCAAAAAAGTTGGGGATCCTTGCAAAGGTGAGACGGTACTTCACGCCTGAACAGCTGCTCAAATTGTATAAAGCGCAAGTTCGGTCATGCATGGAGTACTGCTCTCACCTCTGGGACGGATCTGCCAAATATCAGCTTGATGCACTTGAGTCGATTGACAAACGGGCCAAGAGGCTTATCGGTAACGATGCACTGGTCGCCTCAAAGCTCCAGAGCCTTGAACATCGACGCCGGGTGGCCAGTCTGTCGGTTTTTTATCGGTTACATTTCGGGGAGTGTGCGATGGAACTGCACAATTTGATTCCACCTAGCCCTTTCCATCACCGGACAACAAGACGTACGGCAATGCGCCACCGGTACATGGTGGACATCCCACCCATACGTACAAAGCGTTTTGCGAATACTTTCATTGTACGCACAGCTAAGGAGTGGAATTCCCTGCCGGAGTCTTTGTTTCCTGATAGCTACAACCTTGGGGTCTTTAAGTCAAGAGTGAATAGGTTACTTCTAGGCAAGCGTGCTTCACCGTCGACCACATCATCACTTACCATCAGGCGAGATAGTGGTCAAACGCGAGCCTATAGATAAATAAAAAAAAAAATAAAAAAAAATACTGAGGTCCTCCATGGTCTCAGCCATGACCACTATGTCGTCGGCAAACCGAAGGTGAGTGATGTACTCGCCATTGACGTTGATGCCTAGCCCTCTCCAGTCCAGAACCTTGAAGACATCCTCCAGTGCAGCGGTGAACAGTTCCGGAGATATGACGTCTCCCTGTCTCACAACTCGCTGCAGAAAGATAGGTTCCGAGGAATGATCCTGAAGTCGGACTGACATGGTGGCGTTTTTGTACAAACACTTCAACACCTCGATGTACCAGTAGTCGATTTGGCACCGTTGGAGAGACTGCAGTACAGCCCAAGTCTCGATTGAATCGAAGGCTTACTCGTAGTCCACAAACGCTAAACAGAGAGGCAGGTTATACTCTTCGGTCTTCTGTATAACCTGCCGCAGCGTATGTATGTGGTCTACGGTGCTAAAGCCTTTTCGGAATCCGGCTTGTTCGGGAGGCTGGAAATCGTCAAACCATAAATGTCATAATAATATGCATTTACTAAAAAGCTTTTACATAGTTTGATAATTGCAAACTTTCAATTTTATTTTATTTTTCTCTTTTTAGTGTTTTGCTTTAGAAGTCGGTTTAATTGTATTGTTAAAAAAAAAATATTTTACTCATTTTAGTGTTGGTTCCTAATATTACCATAACAATAATTAATAGCAAGAGTTAATCTCATTTCAATTCCAATAAGCCCAAACACGCTTAGGATAGATTGTTTTATTAGGAAGTTCCAGTGCCTACCTTCCGGCTTCATTATCAGATCAGTTCGATGGTACCATTTTCATCAGTACCATTTATTTATAATTATAAGTATTTGCTTCATCATAGTCGCTTAGCTATTCGAAATATCTTATACTCATAACATACTTATTAAGGGCCTACATACCCTTTAGTGCCGTAAAACGGTAACTTTCTAAAGCAAACTCCTTAGTAACGGCTAGGTTAAAAGGTTTGAAAAAAATATATATTTATAATTGATTCAAGTAAATAATTTAAAACACAAAGTTTTTTCGTGTAAAAAAAACTATTAACAACACGATATTTTTTCGTGAACTTTTGGGCACTCCTCCAAAACGACTTGGAAGTTTAAAAATATTTTGATACAGAAAAATGGATTGCTGGAATTTTTTCATAACTAACATAGCATATGTAAATCAAATAATATTTCGCAAACAAAACTTTTCAAAAGGAGGTTTAATATTGATATTTTGGCATCGAGCGGGCGCACGGCCAGTACTGCGTCAACATTGGGGCGTATATAGCGCCTTAAGGAGTTCCAGTTGCCATCTGGGGTCTTCTTTATAAATTTCATTTCACAAAATAATACTTTCTGAGTGCATTTGCACTTGTCATGTTATTGAAAACACCAAAATCACCATATGTCTGCCTAAAATATTTAAGGAGTTCCCTCGATTGATTTGCCCCTATCAAACAAAAAATTATTTTTGCGAATCCGTCTATATATGACGGAGTTATGCCCGAAAATACGAAAAAAGAACCTCTTTATTTTTGGGAATTTGTTTAAAAAGATGTATAGATTGATCGTTGTAATGTACTTCCTACGTTAGGTATAGGTATGAGCAGGTTTGCAAATGATATCATATTTGCAAATCTAGATTTCCCGAAGGATAAGCCAGAGATGGCCATATAGTATCAACAAACAGCAGCCGTATTTTGCAAGTTACCTAGATCACAGATAATATAATACTAGCATACAGATGCCTCATCCCGTAGAAAGAAACCGAGCCGACGTAACTAGCGTTTTTTGTCTGATTAAGATGATTATTTTTCTAAGATCATCGATCGCGTTGGGATCCGTTCCAAGGATATAGATGGTGTTAGCAGCGACTTGCAAGTAAAAGGGTTTACTCGGTTCGTGAATACTTTTTTTTTAATACTGCGACGATTTGTTTCATAGTATATTTTTAAACGTTTTTACAGTCTCATTGTACCATAATTGTACAAATTTAAATAATCGAGTGTGTGCCTCAGAAATTTACTACCGCGCCATCTATTGGCATCAATGTTAAATGATCCATTCAAATAATCTTTGAAATGTGAATTAAGAGCCCAATATTCCAAAACAAGAACATATATTTTTTTATGATCGTCTCTAGAAAAACTTAATATATCTCAAAACTCAATAACAAATCGAAGCTTATCACGCCATCTAGCGCAATTTATATAAACCAAATTTTCTTTCTTCGCGTTGGGTGCCGGTGCCTAAATTATTTTTAAAAGTACATATCTCCCTAGGTACTAGGTAGGTATATAAGCACTGGAAAACAGTACATCGCCGGAAGGCATGGATAATTATTCAAAAACATAAACCTAAAAACTGCTTATGCCCCAGAAATACAACATCAATTTTCTTAGAACATTTATTATAACTAAATACATACATATACTTAGGTAGCACCTGTAAGTTGGTACTAAAAGAAGTACCTATACCTTGTAATTATTGTTAGTACATAAGTTAAACTTTGTAGACGAAGGCACCTTGCTTATTTATGACTAAGTTAGGCTGAAAAGTTACTAAGGTACCTTATATCATAACTTAGGACACAGACTTAGGTCTTAAGCACATAACGGCTTTATAATGCATGCTCTGTGTTTAAAACTGTATTATAAGAACTCATAATTGATGACCAGCTTAATTGCTAACTAGACAATGTAGGTAAATACGTAAGTACCTATCTAATAAAAATAAAATTATTGAGTGGCAAATCTTTTTCTAAAACAAGCTTTTTTCGTATTCTTCTCAGCAAACCCTATCATTTGATACCCGTATCATGGCAGTGCACAAAAAGGTGATGTGAAGATTATTCACAAAGATCATTATTTGTATCGTTCTTTCCCATAGATCCCGAAAACTAAATCAAAATACCCCTGCACCCTGATTTGGACCCCAAAAATCTCTAAAAGTTCCCCCAGTTCCAATAAACCCAGTAATCCATCAATTTCTCATATCACTAAAACGTTTGTATAACGTTATCAAATTAAAAGCTGGTTCGCAATCCTACGCTGTACGTCCCGTACACGTAATAGATAGATACAGAAGGTTCGCTCCAAACAACGAGCGAAAACACACGCACATATAGACACTCTTCACGAACAGGGGTGCAAGCGCAGTCGCGAATGTTAATAGGTTGAAGTGGCTATTCGACTTGGCTGAATTTAGTTGTCAAAATGGTCGTATTTATGAATTCTGACAAGTTAGATCGCATTCACGATGTAAGCCACCTAATAAGAAAAAGTTTGCAATACGTCGTCTCTGTCGCACTGTTGTCTACAGACAGATTCAGTTTAGTTCAGTTTAAAAAGCTGCCAAAGTTATTTTTCTATAAGAAGACTAAAAGCTACCATAGACAGACGCGACGCAACAGTTAGACAACAATTATCAAATTTGTTCTATTTTTGAAGCATTTTGAAAATTCGTGGCGTCGGACAAGCGTCAGACTTTTAAACGAGCACTATTAATTCAGATAACAGAATTCCAGCCAAATGGGCCTTTGATTGAGTTCACCTTACATACGCGTATATGTGTGCGTGCTCTTTTTTTCGCTCATTGTGTGGAGCCGGTCTTCTGTACGTATCTTCTCTGTGTCCCGCGTCCGCCGCGGACGTACGGACGGTTCACTCGTTACAGATTTCAAAGCGGCGGATATTACTGCATGCGGTTTATTTTCTGTTTTATTTTCAAACGTTCAGGGCTTGCACGGGTATCAAATTTTCTAAAACTGGGCTTTAGAGGTATGCGAAAAGTTGGGGGAAAAGCTCTATTTTTAAGCCCCACCGAAAAAAAAGGGTTGTTATAAGTTTCACGTGTGTTGCTGTGTATTTGTGTGTCTGTGTATCTGTGTGTCTGTCTGTAGCATCATAGCGCCTAAACGGATGACCCGATTTTGATTTAATTATTTTTGTTTAAAAGGTGACTTTGTCGAGAGTGTTCTTAGCTATGTTTGAATTAAATCGGTTTAACCGTTCAAATGCTATGAGCGTTTTACTGTTTGAATCAGGATGTTTTCGCAAGATAAATGTGTCGGGGGTTTTCTAAATTTTAAAATTTTACTTGTGAAATGTGAGGATGGTAATACTTTGTGTGTTGTTCTAAGACCACCTACATTGTGAAGGTGATAATCTGAATTCGCCAACACCCATTTAGACAACGTGTGTTTTAATGTTTTCATCTTGGCCGGGTGTGACCAAGGAAATAAGTATAAATATTTTTAGAGCGCCCTTCCGATATTTTTTCGCTTATTTTGCTTACTCTTCCAAAACAACTTGGATGTTCAAACATATTTTACTCCTTACCTACAAGGATATGTAATTTAAAAAAATACTTTGCTAACAAAAATGTCAACCATGCGGCCAATATTGCGTTAAAATTAGGGAATATATAAACCTTAATTGGTGTCGCACAAAAACTGCAATATCTAAACATACACGAAATCGCGAATGTAGTGCGACAGATGTGTAAAATGTAAAATCCGCCGTAACTTTGTGGCTAATGTATCGCACACAGTTGTGCAAAATGTAGAATCCGCCGTAACTTTGTGGCTAATGTATCGCACACAGTTGTATAAAATGTAGAATCCGCCGTAACTTTGTGGCTAATGTATCGCACACAGTTGTATAAAATGTAGAATCCGCCGTAACTTTGTGGCTAATGTATCGCACACAGTTGTATAAAATGTAGAATCCGCCGTAACTTTGTGGCTAATGTATCGCACACGGTTGTATAAAATGTAGAATCCGCCGTAACTTTGTGGCTAATGTATCGCACACAGTTGTATAAAATGTAGAATCCGCCGTAACTTTGTGGCTAATGTATCGCACACAGTTGTATAAAATGTAGAATCCCCCGTAACTTTGTGGCTAATGTATCGCACACAATTGTGTAAAATTTAGAATCCACCGTAACTTTGTCGCTAATGTATCAGTTTCCCAAACTTTTTTTAAACTATCAAATTTGCACTAGTTCAGGAGGCATCCTTAGTAAGGCTCCAGTGCAGCCCACGAGATGGAAACCTCTGGGATGACGTCAGCCATAGTCCATGTCTGCTGCATTACAGCTCCGGCTTATGATATAAGTCACTTCAGCCAAATTATTTTGTTGAAACTGTTTTAATAATAGCGGCCATAACTCAACTAAGTACAAGCGAGTATGTAACTTATAAATAAAATGTTTCTGATAGATTGAACACATTTCGTTGACCGAAACTCCTCGGAATGCAAGTTACAAATTTGATCCACGTTGCCTTTGTAGATCTTGAACACTCGTTAGACATGGTTAGTCAGAAATCCGAAGTCAGACGACCAGTCTTGGCAAGGGGTATCGTGTTACCCAAATACTGGCTTTCGGAGGCCAGGTTTATATAGTTTAGGTGACCAGCAAAAATAAGACATCTAAACATTGACACTCGGCTTGTTAAAAAAAAAATATTTTAACGTTTTTAACCCACATGATTTTAAGATTGTCATCTTCTATGTACACAATCTTGCAAAATCTGCAAAACTGTAAGTCTAAATCTCAGGTTTCACCGTCACAAATGAGTATTTTATTTTGCCAGTTACTTTTCACCAATATTAACTTCTGTACTTCAAGAGGCATCCTTAGCAAGGCTCCAGTCCAGGCCACCGCGTGATGGAAGCCTCCGGGATAACGTCAGATGTACTCTACGTCTAGCTGCATTACAGCTCCGGCTTATGATATAAGTCAGTACTTCCACCGCTCTCATCTCTCTGCGGCCAAATTATTTTGTTGAAACTGTAGTAAACTAGCTGTAGCGGGAATGCAAGAACGAGTAGGAAGGTATGTATGTAGCTAATTTATTAAAAATGTTTGTCATAACTAATTTCAGCGTTTATAAATATTAGTAGCGGTATGAAAAGTACTCTTTTCTAACTGTGTGAAAAGTTTCATCAAAAACGTAACCGACAGACAGACATAGGTACTTGAGCTTTTATATCATTGGTATGGAAGTTAACGTTGAATCCTAATTTTTGTACTTTCTTACAACATGTTCAGCTTCAGAAAGCAGCAACTGTTGCAAAATTGTCACAGTTGAAATAACTGTCACATTTTTGCAACAGTCCTAATTATTGTTGTATTGTATTTGTATTATAGGTGTTGTTGTTTATTTCGCATTGTCAGTTATAGTTAATAGAGTCGATCATTCGAGGGCACCCATTGCTACGAAACTCAAATCATTAATTTCAATTAAAACATTTAGAGGCTCTTTTGAATTTTAAAGGCTTACTTGCACGTCCCGAAGACTAGATATCTATGTTGAAAAAAAGTGCGAGAATCTCCACAAAAATTATTTTTAACTAGCGGACGCCTGGCAGTTTCACCCACGTAGTTTCCATTCCCGTGGGAATACAGGAATAAAAAGTAGCCTATGTCACCAGGGGATAGTTTAGCTTCCCAACGGTGAAAGAATTTTTGAAATCGGTCCAGTAGTTTTTAGTTTATTCGTGACATACAAAAATAAATCTTTCCTCTTTATAATATTATAGTATAGATCAATAAATAGTAATCTTATGAATAAACTCAAAACCAATAAAACCGAACACGACAATAACAAAACACACACACACGTCAAACATCAATATTAATTTCGTACGCGTCGACGCAACAACTGATGTACAACATTTTTTCGTTTTATTTTCACGTTCGATACAAAATGTTGCCGTGTTGAGTGTTCCAGCATCGCGTGTCACTCTACGGATCATATTGTGTGACATATATTGAGTTTTTCTATCGTGTGCCCGATATGTGACAGATGACTGTTCTCACTTTGAAAAAGTTAATTAAAAGAATCAATAAACCCGACTTCTTAAAAAGCGAACTAAACAGACGTAAACAAGAAGAAAAACATGCTGTGCAGTCGGAGGATACATATTTGTGGGCTGGCTGACCAAAATCAGATGTATCCGCCGACTGCACAGCATGTTTTTCTTCTTGTTTAAGTCTTTTTAGTTCGCTGCAATTGGGTTTTTTTATTTTTTTTTAGAATTAGGTACATTCAAACACATGAGTGTTTCATATTTTTGAAATCACCTCTTAAAACCCTACCCGACACTATGGGTTAGGAAGAAAAAAAAATTACCCCAACAAAATGGCGCCCAAAATCTGCCATTTTTTATTTTATTTTATTGTAGCCAACACTCGCAGGGTTAAGACGAATCGATTGAAGTAAGAATCATCAAAATCGGCCAACGCGTTTGGCCTCTAGAACGCCACATAGGAACAAACATACATACATAGACTGATAAACACATTACCGTCCTTCGACAGTCGAGTAAATATTCTCGTGGTTACATAATAACAGACGCATGGCTGAATCTGCAAGGCTTGTTGAAGTCGGACCATGGATGGGTGACCACTGGTGCAATATAATTTGCCATTTGCCTGCCACATGTAGAAAAAAATAACAAGTAGGAACTACTTGTAGAAAAACACAAAGACACTGACATAAAGTAAACACTGACTTGTAGAAAAACAATGACATGTAGGAACTACTTGTAGAAAAACAATGACAAGTAGGAACTACTTGTAGAAAAACAATGACAAGTAGGAACTACTTGTAGAAAAACAATGACAAGTAGGAACTACTTGTAGAAAAACAATGAAGGCACATAGAAAATGGGATATTTTTAATCAAGTTAAAAGGGAGGTTGTCAGATTGACCTGTATGTTTGTATATATCTAGAAAATCACGGACGAACTGTCAGCGATTTTCTCGCGTTTGGCTGAACTGATTTTGTTGCGGTTTTCAGAAATGTATTTGTTACATTCTGGATAAGGTTTTGGTATAAAACTAATGGATACTCCGTGACGTCATCCGCATCGATCTGTTATATTTATGTTTGTTTGTATATTTGTCCGTGCATTTCTTCGAAACTGGTAATTGGATCATGATCATTCTTTTTTTATTGGATTAGGTAACTCTCAACTTAAGTCATAGTGCTAGTTTCATCAAAATCTGTTAGGCACTTATCAAGATTATATGGAGCATACAACCAAATTCTTTAGCGACAAACAGCATGAATGTGTAAATTGAGTCATTATGAGTTTTTTGTCAATCTTTTAGGTACCTTACTATGAAACTTGCTCAATTTGTAGTGATGGTGAACCAAAACTAAAAAGACACGCAGAAAAAATAACCTACTTCAACTATTTAGTGTATGTTTTTTCGATCACAGCTTTATTCACGTCACGTGCATTCTGCTGAATTTTAAAAAGTGTTTTTAGAAGAATTCTGACATAACTGGAGCACTTGACATTGATAAGGGCTCCTTTTTAACCGACTTCCCAATATTGCAATCAATTTCTAACATAACTAGCAACGCTTCTCGAAAGTTCAAGTCAACAAACCCAGCACATAACTGGATTTATAAAGGCCATAAACTGAACTGGTACAACACAATAAGACATACCCATCCTTATCCTTTCTCAGTGACAGTTAGTGATGTGCTCGGTCCATACTTATCGTTGTGTCTCGCATTACTCGCTTCCGGATAACTTGGCCATTTACGATGGTATTATAAAAGGGGTTTTTTTAAGAGTTTTTTTAAAGGATTGCAGATATATTGCTCAAAAAACTTAATTCAAAAAATCAAAAAACCCGACTGCTTCAAAAGTGAACTAAAAAGTCGTAAACAAGGAAAAAATCATGCTGTGCAGTTGGAGGATACATATTCGCGGGCTGGCTGAACAAAATCTGGTGTATCCGCCTGCACAGCATGATTTAAAGCAGTCGGGTTTTTAGATTTTTTGAATTAAGTTTTTTTATTTATAACATTTTCGTTAGTTTTTTTTCGAATTCGATACATTTAAACATATAAGTGTTATATATTTTTTAAATCACCTCTTAAAACCCTTTATTTAGATACCCCACACGATGGGTTTGAAAGAAAAAAAAATTTGGGCCCCCACAATTTGGCACACAAAATCCGCTATTTTTCTATTGTCCAATTTTAATGTAGCCTATGACACTCGCAGGGTTAAGACGAATCGATTGACGTATGAACCATCAAAATCGGCCAACGTGTTTGGTCTCTGGAACGCCATATAGGAACAAACATTCATACATACATACTTACATACATAGACAAATGTTAAACACATTACCCTCCTTCGGCAGTCGGGTAAAAAGAAATGGAAGAACAAGAAAGTTCAGTCTGTGTGGACATCTATATAAAATCCTTTGCTCTACAAGGTGGAATAAAAACAGTTTTGATATATTTACCGACTTAAAAAAAGGAGGTAACCAATTCGACCCGTATGTATGTAATATTGTTGGAAATGTACAATATTCACTTATGTTACTCTATGTGGTCTTCTAAATAAATGTGCCAAATTTCATAAGCGTATGTATTTTTTTTTGTATGTATGAATGTTTGTTCACGTTATTCTCCAAAACTCCTTATCGGACCGTGCTCATTCTTGTGTTACATTAAGTATCTCTCAACTTAGGAAATAGTGCAAGTTTCATCAAAATCGGTTCTGTAGTTTTAAAGATATGGAGCTTACAACCGAACTCCTTAGCGACAAACAGCACGGACGTGTATTTGTCAAGCCTTTAGGTACCTTTCTATAGTAATTGCTCATGTTTATCGATGGTGTACTAAAACTAAAAAGAGAGAAATAAAAACTTTTTACAAAAAAATAAACCGACTTCAAAAGATATACACTAAAAAGTGCAAAAAAAAACGTTTCTTTGGACGTAGTATATTTTTTGTTTAATTAGACTTCATTCGCAAAGGTACAAAGGTGGAAGTGGTCTAATAATAAATGACCTTAGGCACCCTCGAAAACCAAGCCGCCATCTTGAATTGAAAGTAACATTGTAGTAGAGAAAATCATTATTTATTTAATTCAAACAGAAATTTAAGAGACATAATTATTGTGATATAACATTATATCCAGACTTGCATAAGTGTCAGTTGCGAACACGAGTTTAATTTACAAATATGTCATATTATATTGGGCCCGTGTTAGCAACTTACTAGGAGTTAATAAGTTAATTCTGGTTGGCGCAAGCGGGCGACCTCAAGGGGTGAAAACAATCATAAGTAAGTCATAAGAATTCCGTAGATTCAAATAGGCTGTGTTTCAGTTTTTTTTAACAGTAGCTAGTAATTTTCTCTATCATTAATTTATTTATGCATATTGGCAGCTTAGTTCTAGCCACTGTTGAGTAGCCTCCTACTTTTGGATCCACACGGAAAAGGAGGTGTGTTCGAAGTTTGACGAGTGTATCTGTGTAGTTTTTCGAGTGTATCTGGGCGTTTTACTGATTGAATCGGGGTGTGTTCGCAAGATATCGTGTTATAATTTACGTGTTCAATATATTGTCGATCGAAGCGTGTCTACTACTAGATAAATTATATAGTTTGAAAAGCATGAAATAAAAATGTGAAATTTTACTCTTCTTTCTTCTTTTTTTTCTTAAATATTTTACTGTCGTCAACGTTTTTGTGTTTTCAAAAACACACACCTCAATTATCTTGTACAGTATTAGTGGTTTCTCATCCCATACAAAGAAACTATCCCGACGTACTTTTCTGATTATATATACATCGATCGCGTTCGGTTCCGTTCCACGGATATAAATAGTGATCTATCTATCGCCGTGGAATGGAACCGAATGCCATCAATTCGGTATGATCAGATGAAAAACGCTAGTTACGTCGGTACGGTTTCTTTGTATGGGACGAGGCATCTGTATGCTAGTATTATATTATCTGTGACAGTACGAAATATTTACCTGGTATCAGTATTAAAATGATCGAAATGCCAAAACTATCCGAGTTTGCACCCAAAACAGAATACCAAACCCGTTTGACAAAAGCATGGTAGGTAACAATGACCTAATTTCGGGCTAAAAGTGCTTTCGGAAACCGAACTGATTTGCATTCGGGGCCCATTAATGTCCTTATCACAGGTGCCATCTAATTTTCATTAATTAAGAGATACCCCTTGAGATAATCGATTTGCCGCTTCTAATTAATTGTTTATCGATATTTAATTGAATAATTTATGTTGGGTGGTAATAAAATTGGTTGAAGTATTTAGTTAAACAGGTACGGTAGTCTTTTATCGTCTTTAATTTTTTTGACATAGAATAAAAAAAAACTAAAAACACGCTTTTTATAGAAAACCGAACTAAAAAATAGAAAATAAATTTTAATAAATTTAAATTAAGAATAGTGTTAAAAATTTCAATAAATATAAATTAATAATAGTGTGACTAAAAAAAAAGCGTGGGTTGCATGGTGTCAATAGTTATAAATATTTAATTGACAGATATGAGTAGAGTGATTATCATTTCGATAATATCTTAAAAAGCACCCCACGCTTTTTATTAAAATTTATTTTCTATTTTTTAGTTCGGTTTTCTATAAAAAAGCGTGATTTTAGTTTTTTTTAAATTATTATTTATTTTCTACTTTTTAGTATGGTTTATTTTTATTATTATAGCCTTGTTAGTTAACGGAATCAAGATATTTTGCATACTATTGTCGAGATAATTTAATGGAGATTAATTCTACACTTTCTAAAAATTGATTTAGTGCAATAGAAACGAAAACAAACATCAAAATAGGTCCAAAAAAAATATTTTTTTATTCTAATCGACAATTGTAGGTCACCGAATGCGAATGGCTAATAAATTCAGTGTCGCTTAGTTACAATTAATATAAAACGAAAACTACAAGACTGTATATCTATATATATCCACGTTAAATTAACATGGATGGTGATATATCTATATCTAGAAATATCATGTACATTTATTCCAACAGGGGCGCTTGTGCAGTTCCTTCCTAGTATATAATAGCTGTTTTTTCGGCAACTGATTTTGAACAACTTATTATTTATTTATTTTTTCAAATTAGTGTATTGTCATCGGTCCTCGATAAATCTACAAAGTTTGAACGAAATCTGGCCGTTTAAAGTGGGTCAAAATCGCGCCCAATGAAGTCGGTTACAACATACATACAGGTGAAGCTAATAAAAAAAGCTTGTAAAAAAACCAAACTCTTTTCAGCAGTTTTCAAAAGAAGAGTGAAAGAACACTACCTTTCCATTCCATCATAGTTGCATATAATATTTATAATTATCTTTTTATATATATTAGTATTTATTTAGTATTAGTTGTTATGATATGTATACTTATATGTATGTATATGAAAGTATATTTTATTTGTTATTTTAAATTTTAACTGAATTGTTTTATGACTTTATTTTTCCCCTCCACACGCAATGTCTACATCTCTTTTTTATCATATTCCTTTCGCAGGTATGCTGGAAGAGATTTCATTAAAAATAAGCATCACCTCTGTACCTATTTTCTGTTCCTTTTTCTTGTCTTTGTATTATGTGTGTTTACGAAAATTGTTAAATAAAATAAATAAATAAAATAAAAATTAACCAGGATCCTACAATTTGCCGCCTGTTTAAAAAATTTGTACTTAATATCTTTATAAATTATACCTAGTATTTGTGTACCTAGTTCAAATGTTTAAGCTATATTACTGAAAAGTTTCATCAAAATCCGTTCAGTAGTTTTTGCGTGAAAGAGTAAAATCCATCTCATTAAAAAACCAAGTATAGGAGTTGTAAATAATAAGTTAAGTAACTAGCAATAAAAGCTTATTTTATTTGATTACAGTAGCATTTACCGAATCCCTTTGAACAAACACCGAAAACCGTTCTTCTCATGAATATACATTTGATGAATTATATCG
Organism: Orthosia gothica; assembly: GCA_949775005.1. Classification (NCBI taxonomy): domain Eukaryota; kingdom Metazoa; phylum Arthropoda; class Insecta; order Lepidoptera; family Noctuidae; genus Orthosia; species Orthosia gothica. Next base: position 10,885,713 of record OX459052.1, read on the forward strand.
ACTACTTTTTTTACATAACCGAATAAATTAAATCGATACGGAATTTAAATGCATCGGTATCCAGTAAAACAAGACACTTTTATCAAACCTACGCGAAAGAACATTATTTCAAAGTGTCGAGCCATCGTAAAAATTTAAATTTCACTACTTTCCCATAGGAAAAGTAACTTAAAACTACAAAGTTACGAAACTTAGGCGCTTCGCAGACGGAGCTACTTTGATCTCAGAGTTGCCGGAACAGACAACTCGTAACAATATTTTTATGATAATTTTCATATAATTTTATGTAACAGCGCGAGCATAGCAATTTAGTTGCAAGTTTAGGTTATCGACAACAGTTTTCACTTGCTGCACTCGGTGAAAAAATCTATTCCATAATGCTGCAATTCTCTACTTAAGACGACGACTAACGCCAACGACCTTGAGGGAACAAAATGCGCACTCGTTTCACACCCGCGCGACCCAAAATTTAGTAGTTTTTTGTACTTTCCTTATAATTCTATGACATTAAAAAAATAGCTTCAGATCAAAATGTAGATAATTAAATTGTCTTTGAGATGGTGTCGATTTCATTAAAATACGCCCAGCGGTTTTTCTCTGTTTTAGACATAACTTTACAAATTAATTACACTATGTTATACGAATAAAGCTCAAATTCTGCTCAAATGAAATTATAAAAAAAATGGTCTAATATAACATATATTTTTTCCAAAAAATTACGATTAGCCGTTTAGACGTGATTCTCATTTAAAAATCAGCTACTCAAGGGAATCGGCGCCTTTGTTGGTTTCCGCCACCGGCAACCGTAACGCGACTAGCGAACCTCATTCCCTCCCCGTCACCTGCAGCGCCAATATTGCCCAAAGTCAATCGCGGCAATCGTAAACTGGCTGTTTTTGTTACTGCAACTGGCAAACGTTATCGGAAACTTTTAAATAGTTGGTAGTGCCGCCAAATAAAGTTGCTCCGTCTGTGGAATGCCTTAGTGCTGTGTACCAGTTAATTTAAACTAATACAGTGATTTTTGTTCCGATTCAATTGTTTTGAAATCGAATCAAATTGTGTCCGCTTGATTGAATCAAGTAATCGTGTTTATTCAGAAAATAACTTCCACATTTAAACGTAAATAGCCTATTGTTTTTCAATGTTGGTTATTTCGAATTGCATATTTTATTGAACTAATCAAATGTTTCGCTTTTGAATTTATTCAGCTATCAAATATTTAGTTTCTAGACAACAAATTAAACTAGGATACAACAAATATTTTGCTTGGAAACCATTACTCTAATTCTCTCTCGCTCTCTTTACTGGGTTTCTGTCATCTGTTTATAGGGATGACGGCAACCGATCACTTTTCCGAATTATTTTTGTTCGAATTTCATTTAACCGAAAACTATTGACCGACGTCTTTTTTGCTATATGCATTATTTGACATATTTTCAGATCATCGAAGTATCATGTGGCATATGTATTATTTTACCGGACTACATTTCGCCGATTTACAAAATAACTTTTTGCTTTTGGCCGAAGCGACTTTTGAACTTTTTCCATTTGCCATATTTTCACCACGCCGAATCAATATTTTACGAAATATTATTTATTGGTAAATTGGTAGCATTTTGAATTAAAAATTGAAATACGGTCATAAAAAGTCAATATATTGTGTCACAAAATTTAGAAACGAATCGCTGCAAAACAGACTTCATGCAGTCGGGAATTTAGGGCATCCCGAAACGGATAGGTTAGGTTCGAAGGGGATCAACAAATGTTATTTCAGCTAAGTGTAAATTCGGAAAAAAAATCGACCAAATGAAACTTTGAGATAACGTAAAAAATCGAATAGATAATAGGTCAACTGAGACAGTGGCAGACGTGACCTCGATGAAGTAAAAAAAACGAAACGATAATAGTTGAAAAGTTTTAGGTGAAATGAAATTCGGTCAAATATTTTTCGAACTTATGATAGGTAACCAGGGATGACACATCATCAGCTTTTGTAGTCATAATTATGTATTGACAGGTATCTATCACAAGTGATGCGTTAAATAGTCAAAGCATTCAGTATTGGTATCAATTGATATATTGCTCTGTGTTTAGAATAATTATCTCTGTTTTGGATCTAACAAAAGGCCAAGAGAATAATGGATGGTAATTAGTATCTCACAATATGGATACCCTAAAACCTAGTCCAGTATGTGTTATGGTTTGGATAATCACACTAATATTATTAAGGTGAACGTTTGTGAGTGTGTGTGTGTGTGTTTGTATGTGTGTTACTTCTTCACGCTCAAAAGGCTGGACGGATCTTTTCCAGGATATTTATTTATTTATTATTTATTATATACTTTATTGTACACCAAGAAAAAAAACAATAACACATATGGAAACCTTAAAATAAAAACAAACATACAACAGGCGGCCTTATCGCGTTCTGCGATCTCTTCCAGGCAACCCAGGATGGAGAGAGATAGCCTGGACACGACATGGGGTTGCACTTGGTGCAAGTTTAAATAAAATAATAAGTTACAAACAGTGCTTACATACTAAATATAAAATACTAAAATAGATACATAAATACATACATACATATAAATAAACGGGCAAGAAAACGATACAGCTTCAACAAGAACAAGATTACAGTGACAGGTAGTGCTCCTTTACCAGTCTTTTAAAGATCGGTAGTGATTGCGCGCGTTTTATAGTTACAGGCAATGCATTCCATAGACGAGCGGCCTGGACAGTAAAAGATTTGTCCAGGAAGATAGTGGAATGCATTGGCATTTTAAGTTTCATGTTATCCGATGACCTAAGAACTCTCGTGTGCGAGTCACATAAAAACTGAAATCGATTTTTGAGGTAAAGAAGGGTAGATGGGAAAAATTGTATATTATACAGGAGAGAAAGAATATGAGCATTCCGGCGAAGGCGAATTGGCAACCACTTGAGTTTCTCGCGGAATTCTGTGACATGGTCATATTTGCGCAAACCAAATATGAACCTTATGCAAACTACTACTAGGATACTTTGTCAGGATACTTTTTATCCCAGGAATTTATTCCCTTGGGATAATTTTCGACATTCACGCGGCCGAAGCCGCTCGCAGAAGCTAGTGTGTTACATAAACCTGCATCATGATTATTCATGATCTAGGCATACAGGATTGATTAACTGTAATTGGTACTTGAAATGGGGTGTTCAAAAACTAAATTGCAACAAATTTTACCCCCATAACTTAGGCGCAAGCCACATAGAAATGGCGTCGGGACAAATTCATACAAATTGCATGGAAATAAAGCGCAATTTGATCAGGCGCGGGCGCCGAAATGGCGCGTCATAACCACGCCCGAGCAACGACATACCGTGTGTCCTAAATTGCGCTTTATTTCCATGCATGTTGTATGAAATTTGCATGGAATAGGAAGCCGCCCGTGCCATATCCGCACCCGACGCCATTTCTATGTGGCCTGCGCCCGCGCCGATTGCTTCGTTGGCTGCTGAACATGAGGTCCTGGGTTCAATTCCGGGGTCGATCAATAATTTATTGGATTTTCCCATCTGGCATTTCTCTGTCTCAGCTGGAAGTCTGGCTTTGTGCCCGGTTAATGGGTACAGGCCTGCCTCCTATTATGTGGGACCTCTACTGTTCAACCCCTTGGGACATATAGACGAGTTTTAACCGATTTTCTAAAAAGGAGGAGGTTCTCAATTCGGATGATAATTTTTTTTTTGTTCGTGCATTACTCCGTCAGATATACAAACGGATTTGCAAAAATATTTTTTGTTCGAATGAAGTTTATGCCAAAATGGTCCCATTTAGGTATGGTCCAATTTGGTAAAGATCGGATGAAGAACTTCGCATATTTGTACTGTGACTTCGGAGATATATTATTATTATTATTATATACTTTATTGTACACCACATAATAAAAAAACATACAGAACAAACATTTTAAAAACAAAGTGTACAATGGGCGGTCTTATCGCACAGGGCAATCTCTTACAGACAACCTTTGGATGGACTGAACGATAGGAGAAGAATTTAGGGCTGTCAGTGTACAATAGATCATAAAAAATATTACTTACTTATACATAATAACATAAAATACATACATACTACATATCTAATATACTAATAAATATCAAATATATTATATGACAGATAAACAACAGTACTCTTCAATAAATGACGGCAAATCTCTCGGGATTGCTGCAATCGCATGTCTGTTCATTGTTTACACTATTTCATAACATACCATCACGCCAGTATGATCTAAACGGGTACACAGATTTGTACAATGAGAGTGTACTAGGGTGAACCCCTAGTACGCCCTCATCACACATGTTCGTGAGCTGCCTGACCATAACCAGATGTATCCTCCGAGTGCACAGCATGATTTTCTTCTTGTTTACGTCTTTTTAGTTCGCTTTTTAAGCACTCGGGTTTTTTTTTTATTAACTTTTTTATTTATAACTTTTTTTTAAATTGTGTACATTAATATACAAGAGTTATATGTTTTTGAAAACACCTCTTAAATCCCTTTATTTTGATAGCCCACACGATGGGTATATAAGAAAAATCGGCCAACGCGTTTGGTCTCTAGAACGCCACATAGGAACATTACATTCATACATAGACTGATAACCACATTACCCTCCTTCGGCAGGCGGGTAAAAAACCAACACCATATTGTCCCGGGTTCGTGATCATATAGAAAAATATAAAATCTCTTTAACCAATACCTAAAATTTAACTTAAACATAAACAAAAACGCATCAAATAAAGATAAGTTATTCAAACATAAAGCACAACACTACATGTCCCATCACCAAACGTTATAGGCAGCGTGTTGTATCAAAACAGCCGTTTTCTGCCTACACAACTGCAATAAACTATTGTTTTATTAATAATAACAATAGTTTTATTGCCAGACACGTGGGTAACGGAAACTGCTTTATTATTATTTTAGAAGTGGCACAAATTTTATGTCAATCCGGGTTCGTTTACTTGGCAAATCTAGTTTGACAATATAAATATTTAAAGGGCGCATTGCTGAGCAGCGTAGTTACAGAGAGTGAAAGTACTAATGAATATGAAAATAAAACACTATGGGACCAACAGCAGGAAAAAAGTACTGTTGTCCTGACGCAAAAGTCCTACAACAGTTTGCCCGACATCAAACCCAGGCGGGCGAGCACGGCTTACTATGACAGGCTTGAGACACATATTTGTATCACAGTTTAGGAGAAAACTACAGAGGCTGTGCTCGCCCGGCAGGGACTCCATACCCTTTAAACATTCTGGATTTCTTTTGTGACCTCTATTTCGGTGCCTGCAAAATCCATTCTCAGAAAATTCGCTCATAGAGCTATAAGTCAAAGTCAAAACGTTTATTGTGAACGGCTATTATTTATTCTAAATGCACTTATTAACACCACAGGTAGCAAACGCGTGATAATTTGTTAGAAAATGTGTTTAAGAACATCAAAAACCTGCATCTTGCATCCGCTCTTAACCCCGTGTGGTTACAAAATTCTAAAACAATGGTTTATCGGAATTTCATTGAAAACTTGCACTGTTTACACCACAGGGAATATCTTAGTCATGCAAGGTTTCTTTCTCCAAAAATAATTTAAGAGTCTGTAAGTGTTACTCTATAACCTTATAATTTGGTCTCTCTCACACTCGTCATAAATCTTTCTACAAGAATCTAGTCTTTTTACCCGACTGCCGAAGGAGGATAATGTGTTTATCAGTCTATGTATGTTATATGTTTGTTCCTATGTGGCGTTCTAGAGATCAAACGCGTTGGCCGATTTTCATGATTCGTCTTAAAGCTGCGAGTGTTACTGGCTACATTAAAATTGGAAAATAAAAAATGGCGGTTTTTGGACGCCATATTGTGGGGCACCACATGTTTTTTTTCTTCCAAACCCATCGTGTGGGGTATCAAAATAAAGAGTTTTGGTAATTACAAAAATATATATAATACTTAAATGTTTAAATGTACCTAATTCTAAAAAAATAACTTAAAAGTTATAAATAAAAAAGTTAATTAAAAAAAACCCGACTGCTTAAAAAGCGAACTAAAAAGACGTAAACAAGAAGAAAATCATGCTGTGCAGTCGGAGGATACTGTATGTTCGCGAGCTGGCAGACCAAAACCAGATGTATCCTTTAAGCAGTCGGGCTTCGCTTTTTAAGCAGGCGGATTTCGTTTTTTTTATTCAACAAACGTTGAAGAATACTTTTTAAATCATCATTATTTTAAGGATTTACCTACTTGTCTAGTATACGAACAGGTTTGAATATCTAAATTTTCAAACATAATATCAATGACAATATAAACATGTGTATTCAACAGACTATACTATAAACATAACACATCTATAGAACCTCCCTTTCGATGTCGTGCACAAATCAAAAACAATGATGACTCACGGACTCGGAATGATTGAAACCTGATTAAGTCACATGGAGTTCCAACGATAATTCTTCCAGTATTTAGCCGAAGACCCAAAAAGAGATAAGTACCAAAACCATGATGAAAAATAAACTTCAATGAAGTATTGAAGATTTTTCTTGCTACAAAAAAATAATGATTATTCGTAAAACCACAAAAAGTAAACGTTAGTTCTTTTCTATGAAATTGTCACAAATCATCAAAAGCATGTATCTAGGAACGGGATTCGTCATGGTAAAAAGTTAATTCAAAAAACCCGACTGCTTAAGAAACGAACTAAAAAGACGTAAACAAGAAGAAAATCATGCTGTGCAGTCGCAGGATACATATTCGCGAGCTGGCTGACCAAAACCAGATGCATCCTCTAACTGCACAGCATGATTTTCTTTTTGTTTACATCTTTTTAGTTCGCTTCTTAAGCAGTCGGGTTTTTTAAATTTTTATTTAACTTTTTTTTATTTATAACTTTTTATTTAAAAAAAAAACGAATTTGGTACATATAATGTGTTATATTTTTATTGAAATCACCTCGTAAAACCGTTTATTTTGAAACACCACATGATGGGGTGGTTGGAAGAAAAAAAAATTGGGCCCCCACAATATGGCACTAAAAATCCGCCATTTTTCTATTTTCCAATTTTAATGTAGCCAGTGACACTTGCAGAGTTATGACGAATCGATTGACGTAAGAATCATCAAAATCGGCCAATGCGTTTTGTCTCTAGAACGCCATATAGGAACAAACATACATAGATAGACTGATAAACACGTTACTCTCCTTTGGCATTCGGGTAAAAATATTACCGAGTCATTACTGCCTCATTGGGCTAGAAGTCGCAAGTAGTTTGATTAAATGGAAATGGAAAAATGTTATTCATTTTTATGATCCGGGATTTCCTAGTAGCAGTCCGAAATCTGAGTATTTGCTCCGTTGATGACAATAGGCTAAAATATAATTGGAACAATCCCACCGCACTATTCCCAAACCGATGCAACTCCTCAAATCCAGAATCAACAGTGACGACCACAAGAAAAGCGCCGAAGCAATGAAGCTCGACGAAGTCCCGGAGAATCAATTTAACTGTCTTGGATCCCGCAACGAAATTAATCAGAAAAGAATAACCCAGCCAGCTCTGCCTTACCCTTCTAGGAATTTAGGCGTGTTGTTATGTTTACATCATGTGTCATCTGATGCACTGGTCCTAGAAAATCTACCACAACATTTTAAATTCAATTCAATAGTAATGCAACATACGATAAAGTTCACATTAGCAAATCAGTTCTCTAAAACTGCCACTCAACAAGTGTCCAGTACCACAAATTTAGCCTTGTTTACACCACAGGGAGTACGACACTCGTCCCAAGAGAACTCAGCCTTCAAGGGAAGCCAAAAAGTCGGACAATGCAGCCAGTAATGTCACTCGGACAAGATTCCCACGTCCCTAGGTCATTGACTGAGGTTCGTTTATCGATCGATGCACGATAGTTTTTGCCGTTGATTCCAACAATTCTTCGGCCTGCCTTAGCTAACGAGAGGTAAGATCAATACCTATATTTATTTTGGATTCATGTGTTCTTTGAAATTGTGTGTGGAGTTATTGTTTGTCTTGTGGTTGGCAATTCTGTGTCTTGGTAAGGTTTGTTTGTTCAAGAAAGTTTTGTGCGGGTAAAAAAAAGGCGACAATTTTATGGTCAATGACAGATTTTGCGAATTCGGACACCGAAACACCGAAACATCATAATCATCTAGTACCTAATGATTTCACAATAAGAAGGACTATTCTGCATATAAGTGAATATATTAAGATACCTAATTACTAATTACTATCAATAGAGGGATGTAGTATGTAGGAAACATAGGTATAGACCACGAAAAGTCTCTCAGTTCTGAAAACTGGCAAAATAATTTTGCTTCTAATTAATTTTCAACTTTGTTAGTTTACCGCAGTTCACCAATTGTTATTAGCAGAAGCTCTGAACTTAGCAGACTAGTAGTCCGTTGCAATATGTTAGTTAACCCGCAGTCGCTGCAACTGCTCTTAACACAAGCTTATTGAGATGTGATGCAAATATCTATCTTGATCAGTTAACCATCATCATCAGCCTTTCAATGTTCCCACTGCTGGGAGGCAGGCCTCCTCTCTGTAAGAGGGAATAGGCCCTAATCCATAACGCGGGCCTAGTGCTGGTTGGTGGACGTCACATGTCTTCGGATTTTTGGTTCTAGTACATGCCTCACGATGTTTTCCTCTATCTTCTTAAGGCGGTACCCCGAGCAAAACGCCGCGCAAGCCGTTTTTTGTGCTGTTTTTAGGAGCTATCTACTCGTTATTTAAAAAGAAATATCAATTAATAAAAATACATTAAATTTCTACATAATATTGATTCTAAAATGGTAGATTTAGTTTTTTTTTAAATGTTGTATATATTCCACTAATCTACTTCCAAAAAAACATAAAAATGAGAAATAATTATTGATATGCATCTCCTCGTAAAGTGTTCATTGATTATTTTTTGTACTAACACTAATGGATAGACAATTTAATAACGAACATTTTTGTAGAATTATTTTTTTCAAAAGACCAATATTCGATTTTATAAAGATTTTATTCTAAAATCTGGGCGTATTCACTACTGTAATTCATGCGCCACCAGTGCCGCTAGACCAATAGGAACGCTCATATCTCATGCCGATTTTTTGGTCAGGGTACCGTCTTAATCAGTAATCAGATTAAAATGCATCCTATTGATCAATTCAACAATCTCAAATCAACGAACAAATAAAATTGAGAGCTTTTTTTTGTTAACTCTTCTTTGTTTACAATCTGTCTCAGTGTAAGAAATACGTATGAGGTCTTCGGTCTCAGTACTATTGGACATTAAGTAATTTTTTTGACGTGTTTAGATGTCTTGATCGGTATGTGTCCTATGACACGTCCTATTTACTTATGTAGCATATATAACTATGTTTGTCTGATGAAGTCTTGAGGTGTTTTGTACTTAAGCCTTCTGGCCCCTGTCCCATCCATAAGGTGGCTTGCCAGGATGTTTGGGTGACGTGTAATTCGTTCCTTGTATGACTTGATGTAGTTCTTTACCTCTTCTTTGACTGTGGGAATTGTCAGATCATGGTGTAGAGCCTCATTTGGTACATAGCATGGCGCGTTTGTGATTGTTCTAGTTTTTAAATAAAAGTTCATTTTTATATGTTAGACAAAATAAGTGGTCTATATGTTACCGAGCAAAGCTAAGCATTTCAATGTATTTTCCCTAATAAAATTGTGAAATCGCTTTGTTGGAAAACTAACTATAAAGGTAACTTTGTTTCTATTTGAAGCAAAAATACTTTCTTCGCTCATTAAGCATTCAGCGACTAAGGAAGCTGTCACAAAAACGCTGTGCACGTGATTCTCAAAGCGCTGCGCATCGTGTAAATATATCTAGTCTTAGTCATACCCCGCAGGTGCATATATGCGAATCAATCGCACTGTCACATTGTAAACTGCACTGATCCGTAGATGGTATGCCGTCTGTACCGAGATCAAGTTTTCCTTCTTTATCTTTTTGCTTCAAAAGCAAAGAAAAGCTTCCCAAGCATGCGTTTGTGTTAATATGCATTTAATCAATTAATGTTTGCTGTGGGACTGAAGGACTGGTATTGGAGAATATTTACATTTACGTTGGTCGCGTTTGCGTTTCTTTCTATCATGTTCAGGCTTTATTTCTCTCTTGGCTTTGTTTCGTTCAGTCCTGTTATGTTTTTCTCGTCATGGAAGAACTATTGGCAAACTTTTCCTCAAATTAAAAGTCATCATCATCATCATTATAGCAGCTTGAGCCGATATAATAACAGTAATAATACAGTGGACGTCTTGACTTTGACCAGTCTCGTACGTCCCGCATCTAGAGGATCCTTGCAACATTCACCAGGTCATCGGTCCAACTGGTGGGAGACCTTCCAACGCAACGTCTGCCGGTACGCGGTCGTCACTTCAGAACTTTTCTGGCCCAACAGCCACCCGTTCTGCGAGCAATGTGCCCTGCCCACTGCCAGTCTAAGTTTGGAAATACTTCGTGCTATGTCAGTAACCCCGGTTCTGTTGCGGATCTCTACATTTCTGATTCGATGGATAGGATGGAAGGATACTCCGAGCATAGCCCTCTCCATTGCCCTTTGGGAATTTTTTTAATTAGATGCCACAAAATAACCGTAAATATTGAACGCATTTGTATATCATCTCAAAACTGTTTGTTGACTGATTTTCTTACTTAATCAAACTGAAAAAACAAAATACCACTTTTTAGGGTTCCGTAGCCAAATGGCAAAAAACGGAACCCTTAAAGATTCGTCATGTCTGTCTGTCTGTCTGTCCGTCCGTATGTCACAGCCACTTTTTTTCGAAACTATAAGAACTACGCTGTTGAAATTTGGTAAGTAGATGTATTCTGTGAACCGCATTAATAACAACTTCCACACAAAAATAAAAAAAAAACAATAAATTTTGGGGGTTCCCATACTTGAAACAGAAACAAATTTTTTTTTTTCATCAAACCCATACGTGTGGGGTATCTATGGATAGGTAATATCATTTTTTTCTAAACTGAATAGTTTGCGCGGGAGACACTTCCAAAGTAGTAAAATGTGTCTACCCCCCCCTGTAACTTCTAAAATAAGAGAATGATAAAACTAAAAAAAATATATGATGTATATTACCATATAAACTTCCACCGAAAATTGGTTTGAACGAGATCTAGTAAGTAGTTTTTTTTTATACGTCATAAATCGTAAACCGAAATTTACCAAGTACGGAACCCTTCGTGCGTGAGTCCGACTCGCACTTGGCCGGTTTTTTAATACTGTTACTCCGATTTCCATGGAATGTACTACAATTTTTCAATACGAAATGAGCATCAGAGATGAACATTTAGATAAAGTTTCAAATTGTCACCTAAGCTTTTGACTGGTCTATAAGTTTTTATGAATCGATCGAAAAAGTATAAAATCTAAATTTACCATTTTTATAACGTTGTAAGTCGTTTTGAATAGACTAGTTAGAAACGTGTTTGTAACATTACTTTTATAGTTGTATAATAAAGTGCATGGCTATTTGAAAACAGCTGTGTAAACGTGATTGTGGTTCAGTTTTGAAAGCAACTTAAAGTTGTCTTTTAACCGACTTCTTTGAGAATTAATTGAATGGGCTATCAGTAAAACGTTGTGAATAAACCTGGACTGGAAAATATTATCTTCCACTGATAGCAAGCAAAACTATCGCTGTGTGAGACTGCTTTATATTCCCTTTTTTTTTAAACTACATCTTCCAAAAAATGGAAGTCGGTGTTCCTGATTTTGTTTCTTCGTTTTTAGACACCGACTTCCATAACTGAATTTAATTTTCACTTTTTAGCTGTAGTACATAATGAGCAAATTCTATGGTAGGATAAATGCACAAAGTTATACCGGAATAGATTACCCGAATAACATAAAACTTGAACATAACTGGTGAAATGAGAGTGTACCAGGATGAACTGTACACATTTGCGTACCTACCCTTTAGGGCGTGCCGGCGTGATGTTATGTTATGAAATGGCGTAAACATAAATAAAAAAATAAAAATGTGTTTATTATCTTAAATTTATACAATCAAGTTGTCGGGGCTTCCCAGAAAGTAATCCGAAGATACTTGTGATGGGATAAACCTCGCTCTTCCTCGATTATTTAATGATTGTTTCGTTGTGCTAATTAGGAATAAGTAACACATTTCTATTAAACTAATAAAAACAAAAATGAAGATCGTGCTTATGGCAGTGTGTGAAATTAGAGTGTGTTTTGTTTAAATGTGTGTTTTTACTTGTGTTTATGTGTGAGTGAATGTATATTTTGTGTGTATGAATGGGTGTGTGTGTGTGAGTGGGCGTGTGTTTGTGTGAATGAGTTTTGGAGTGTGTGTGTGTATGTGTATGCATGACGTTCAACCCAGTGTAGCCAAAATGACTTCCACGGCATCATAATTAAGTGTGAAGACCCATTCCGTCAATGTCTTCTTACACTCATACAGCTGCATAGGGTAAATGTTAAGTATGCGATTTACTTTATTATAAACGAGTGGGGCTTGAGTTACATTTTGGCGACAAGCAAAAGTTGAACGTGCTGAGTATGTAGGGGCTAAAATAATAAACAATAAACATACATGCGATTGCAGCAATCCCGAGTGATGTTCCCTTGTTTATTTAAGAGTTCTGTTGTATATCTCCGATTTTCTTCTCCAAATTAAAATGACACCAAGTGAAAAGCACCAGCTTACTGATAAAACAGCAAAATCGGTTCACCTAGTAAAGAGTTCTGAGGTAACAAACATTAAAAAACCGGCCAAGTGCGAGTCCGACTCGCGCACGAAGGGTTCCGTACCATTATCGCAAAAAACGGCACAAAAATCACGCTTGTTGTATGGGAGCCCCACGTTAAAATATTTATTTTATTGTGTTTTTAGTATTTGTTGTTATAGCGGCAACAGAAATACATCATATGCGAAAATTTCAACTGTCTAGCTATCACGGTTCATGAGATACAGCCTGGTGACAGACAGACAGACAGACAGACGGACCGCGGAGTCTCAGTAATAGGGTCCCGTTTTTACCCTTTGGGTACGGAACCCTAAAAATACAGTCGAATTGAGAACCCTTTTTGAAGTTGGTTAAAAATGCACAGTTCCTGTGGTATACCTACAACACGAGACCGATGATGGCGCGAGCAAAAAGAGTAGAAAGAGACACTAAAATATATGGTCTGAAATTGCAAAAAAGAGTAAAATATTTATAGATATAATTTGTGATCAATAGTAGATGCCTTAAGCACACACTGATAGTTTGAGAAAGAGAATAGAATAAACCAGATTGATTGATTGATTTAGAGAATATATTCTACATATTTATAGCACGTATGTATAGCTTTGTATTTGAATAAATCTACCTTATCGTGACTTACTTTCAATATTACCACTATTTGTCTCTGCATCACCTAAAGGTCGAATGGTAGAAAATGCCTTAGGCATTAACTCCGCCTCTGTACGTTTTGTGTACATCAATCACATCATCAGCCTATTAAAGTTCCCACTGCTGGGACACAGGCCTCCTCTCTGTAAGAGGGAATGGGCCGTAATCCACCACGCGGGCCCAGTGCGGGTTGGTGGATGTCACATATCTTCGAATTTTTGGTTCTAGGACATGCCGGTTTCCTCACGATGTTTTCCTTCACCGTTTTTGAGAGCAGTGGTGAAGAAATAATTTACACAAAGTAAAGCGCCTGCTTGGGCTCGAACCCACGACCTACAACTTATAAGTCGCGGCCGATACCACAGGGCCACCACTGCTCTCTTTGTGTACATGAAGTAACAAATAAATAAATAATCATAAAATTTTGGTCGGCAGTCTTTTGTTTTTAACAGTTTTTCATCGGAGAACCAAATGGAATTCCAAGCAGAAAAACCAGTTGTCCCATCAGCCACTTACCTCATTATTCATAGTTACAAAGTGACCAACTCATTATACATGATATAGCATCTAAAATTGGAAAGTAAAGGTGCTGGCTCACTCGGGCGCCCACGCCTGCGTAGGCGACGACTACAATGACAGAACGGTCGTGTTTCCGTTTGGAGGCAACGGTGAATCGGTTGGAAGGCTGTGATAGGCGGTAGCAATTTTGTAGCTAAAATATTTGTTGGTAAATAGAAAGAAAGAAAAGTATTTAATTGCTAGAAAACGACATACAAACAATACATTACAAGAACAAGAACAGTGGTAGCAGATTTTGAAATCATTTCACATCACACACACATCAATATAATATAAAAGTTAATAAGTCACTTATTGAGAAAAAGGACAGAAATCACTAAAGTAATTACGTGATCTCTTTTCAATATTTTTTCTTAATTGAGAGAGAGGAAAGCAACGAGCCTAAAGTAAGTGACATTCTATTAGCAGCAAAGATAGAGCAAAGATTGGCATGCGCTACCGAAATATAGCGTAGTAAATCTCATACTTTCAAAATTTAAAAAAAAAATGACCAGAATCCAAGGACTAAAAAAAATATTGCTTTTTCAATCATGATACTATTTATAGGTTTCCTGTTTAGGAAACATACACAACAGTACAACGCACTATTCCCAAATTACTGCAACTCATGAAAGCCAGAATCAACAGCGGTGACCACCAGAAAAGCGCCGAGGCAATGAAGCTCGACGAAGTCCCGGAGAATGAACTGTCTTGGATCCCGTAGGGAAAAACACAACAGTACAATATCGAATAAATAACAAGAATCGCTAAAGCTTAAATACAGCGTAATTAAGTAAGTAGATACTAACTTCAACACTACCCGCTACCGCTGATCAACAAAACCGCAGTCTCAAAAATACATAATTATTATAACAAATATCCCCCAGTATATTTAAATAAGTTAGGCAATACATTCTCCATCAGAAGGCGATCGAATGTAGACTAAAACCAAACATGGAAGTAATTCTGCATAAACTTATATGATTAAAAACTGGTTTGAAATTCGTTGTGTCTGATAAAACATCTGTTTCGTTTCTTTGTTTAAAATGTTGAAAAGTCACTTTGTTATTCTAATTAATTATAATTTAGTATGAATTTGGGATAGTCATTAATTATTTATGATTTTTTAAAATTTTCATTGATGTCTTGATGAAGCATCAAGATTTAATGGTGAGAACTTACATTGGAACATTTTTTCCTTTTATTGATTCCTTTTAAGCAGATTAAATTACACTTAAAATATTAAAAAGGTGAAAGTTTGTGAGTGCGTGTGTAAGTGTGTTTGTATGTTTATTACTTCTTCATGTTTAAACAGCTAGACGGATCTGGATGAATATTGGATACTTGAATACTTTTTATCCCGGGAATATATTAACTCGGCATAATTTTCGTCAAGCGGGCGAAGCAAGTAGATAATTAAACATACAAACTATCAAAACACTCACGAATGAGACGGAGGTCCTTGACGTAAACTTAAGAATTATAAAGAAGTGGCACGGAATTGTGAACTTTGGAAGGAATGGAAGGAATCCTTTACCAGGCTATGAGACAGTGTAGGCTAATAATATAGTATGAAGAGATCATAATGCCCATGTAAGCCCTGCACAGAGGGCTGTCCGTTATGCCCATTGTGTGGAAGTTTTTGTATAGCGAGCAGTGTCCCGCGATGGACCCCGTGACCAGGCGCAGGCCTTTCTGTCTGTCTTTGGAAAGTACACACACGTACTCTTTGAATGCACAGGCGTCATCCAGATTAGAACACAAACCCTCAGGTCGCCCAGAACTTACACAGATGTTCTAAGCAAACCAGCAGCTTTGATTAACTTCTGGAGGGAGGTGGGCTGGTTGGAATAACCACCAAACGGTCGCCAGGGCCTACGGCCTACGCACAATGGTCCATCTGAAGGACTAAGTGCGGAAACCAAATCCATAACATAAAACTTCATAATGGCCAATGCATACTTATTCTAAATGTTTTATAGAACAAGCTTTATTAAATGGAAAAAAAACATCATATTATAAACTACAGTAATTTTGTCAAAGGTGTAAAAGAATCAATAAATGATAACAAAAGAGATATCACTTTAGTACAAATCGAAACATAAAGACATAACAATCATCACACCTTAAAACTTAAACAATCCGGTACTCCAAATCCCAAGGCTGATCCCGCTAATGATAAAGATCTTATGCGTAAATTAATGTGTCTAGACATTATTTATGTGATCAATATCAAAACTGATGAATGGCATAGTCAATTAGTCGACGCCTTTTAAGGTGAGATTTGTGATTTTGGTCTAGATTTCTGAGAACACATTGGTGACCTGGGATGTCCAAATCTGAACATTCGTGTCGTAGGATGTTGCATGAGGGTTAACAGTAATCAGTTTAAATATAGCCAAAAACAAGAAATAGTGGATGGATTGTGTGAAAGATGATTATGTCTAGAAGAGATTATGTCTAGAATCTACTGAGATGAGTTTTAACAGAGTATGTAAAAAGAAAACATGTGCATTGCACAACATGTAATTTTCATTACATGATTAATTATGATTATGATTACTAAATACAAGTTAAATCTATCAAGGCCGTCTATAACAACAGTTGACATACTTTTAAAATTTGAAATACTAAAGAAGCAACCGCATTTTTCACGAAAGAGAAATAAATTTAAGAAAGGTACCAAGAACGCTTGGAGTATCTTGATCCGAGAGGAAAGCCTTGCCGTTCCTCATCATCTCTTCACCATCGTTTTCCTCCCCACTCATCAAGTCGTTACGGTGGATCATTTACTGTTCGTGCTGGCCGCCTCTGGAATAATCATCCTCGTTCCATATGGGATAGCCCTTCACTAGAGACATTCAGGAGAAGAATTAAGGAATATTTCCTGTCAACATGACTTATAAATATGATTTTATTAATTTTTTGTTTGTTTGTTTTTTTGTGCTGTACACGTATTTGTGTGGTCTACTTAGTAAGAATTCAAATGTTTTTAACAATTTGTTGTGCGCTTTTGTTAACTGTCCTAATTTTTTAAATTTCTCTATAACACTGAGGTTTGCTGTCAGAGAACCCAATTATGGGTTAAGCTCGCCGTTGTACATAAGTTTTCCTTTTGTATTTTAATATGTTTATTTTGTGTACCATAAAGAATATGAATGAAAGAGGTCTTACCATTAAAAAAAAAACTAGCCGATCGGGAGATCTTTGAATAGTGTAGGATGGTGACTTCATTGATGTAGCGATAGAATAGACAATAGTGGCTCTATAGTATACTTATAAATTTACTATAACTATATTCAAGATATTTTTCAGAAATTCCAACTTTATATTTGATACAATTATATGAATTCTTTATATAAAACTCTTTAAATTTTCACCACCATCCGCTTCGTTTCCAATCCTTTCATTGTACTCCCATGGTCATTAATTAGAGCTTCTAGTCAATAAGTTATAATTAGCTTCACCCTTATTGCTATTTGCGTCTGCCTCACTTATATTGAGGCAGTTCATGTTTTATTTGCTTGCTCTAATCAAACGAGCCTTTGAAGTCATGGTAGCAGTATGATTGAATGTTTGCAGTGGGTATATAATCAAGGATCTGTATTTGAGTTACTCTCTTCTTTAATGGTATGGATATTGTCTTTCTCTTAGGTCAGGGCATTTAGAGCAATTTTATTATTGTGATTCTATTGGTCTTTCTTATTTCTTAGTTAAGTTGTATATGTTGTGTGTTTAGTTATTTTTTTCTGGCGTTGCTGTACTTTATTTAATTAAATTAATGATAATGGCAGATATGTTGTGTTAATTAATTTATGTTTTTTTTTATTATGACTCTACATCATTATTTATGAAACTCATAAAAAAATTCAACTTTTGTAAAGCTGTAATACTATGTTGGTTTGTTACAGGCAATCTCTGAAATTACTGATCCGATTTCGAAAATATTTTCACTGACATAAAGTTACACCATCACTGTAAAAAAAAAATACTCAAAAAATCAAAAAACCCGACTGCTTAACGAACTAAATAGACGTTAACAAGAAGAAAATCATGCTAGAATCGATTGACATAAGAATCATCAAAATCAGCCAACGTGTTTGGTATCTACAATGTCACATAGGAACAATCATACATACATAGACTAATAAACACATTACCCTCCTTCGGCAGTCGGGTTAAAAGCACGGTTCCTGTGAGATAGAGGACCACGAGAGCGAAGCTGCGAAAAAAGCAATTCTTGTAAAATATAAAATCATAATTCTGGTCCTTAGTTACTTCTGTTACTAAGCCCATAAATTCAAATAATTCTCTTGTAATAATATTCATAATGTTTATAGACTGTACTATTTAGCATTTTACCTTTATTATACCTCTGTCACTAACAGTCAAAGCTTTATACAACTTTATTTCATTTTTATTACAACCTTTTTATTGCCGATGCGACTAAAAAATTCACCGTGTTTCCAACCGAACGTAAAATTCGAGATTACAACACTATATAGGTTATGGTAATCCGTTGATATTCAGCGTTGGTGCTTAATAGGGATGTGGAATTATCGATAAAAAGTTATCGATAGGCGATCTATTCAAATCGGGTGCTAACAAATTTTAATGGATATTTAATATTGGTATCCATATATTCAGTATGGTGAATTAATTGAAATATATTTGAAAATAATTGCTGAGATATCATCTGAGATATTTGGTTACAGTTGTAGTGCTTTTCTGGCAGATACATATCGAGATGATTGATTTGTGGTTGTTTATTTGTGTTATAGATATCAAACCAAATATCTGAACAACGATCAATATCAAATAATTGTTTCTTAAGTCACAGCACAGCCGAAATTATTTCCATATAACTAAATAATATAATAAACATTTGGTTCACCTTTTAAAACATATCATGCCGACAAGCCACCCATAAATCTGCATCAATTCAATTACGCACCTATTCATCAAAACCCCAGCCCTATGATAACCATAAATCACTCACAAATACACAAGACACAAATCGATTCTCATATCGATAAGTACAATCGATTCCAACACCGATAACAACAATCCGTTGTACAACACTCCAGTTTCATTGAGCGGAGCGCCCGCTGTCGCCCATTCACCGTGTTCGCGTAGGCTTGACGCCCGCAGCCATTGTGCGTGCGTAGGCGGCATTATGATCATTAATAATTACACACGACGACTCGTTGACATGTAAATTAACGCTTTATATCGATATGCACACGAATCACGATTTCTAGTTCATCGATAAGATTGTTGATTGACTGGACAACACTTTCCCACGTGTTGTTGTCTTGTTGATGTTTGTTTGTTTTTGTGATTTTATTGTTTTTAAATTATTATTATAAGTAGAGATTTTTAAGTCTTGGAATTGTAATAGGACCCACCTATTACAATTCCAAGACTTAAAAATCTCTCGGTTTTATTGTTTTACTTGTGCTAGATCTGAATATGTTAATTTAATGACCTCCTTGTTATTTTAAGGCTAAAATTGGAAAGTCGTTAAATCTATTTATTAGATTTATCTATAAGCCAGCTGTTTGAATATGTAATGACTTATCGAGGCAATGTTTCTTTGTTACAGATTTCAGTGAAACTGGGAATTCATTTCTACCCAAATCTCTTAGATCGATTCGAGTAATAAAGATCATAAATAAAGAAAAGCGTCAATTCGTAAAGCAGAAAAGGACCGCTCTATGAACACCTCCGCTGTAAGGACTTGCCCATGAACCCACACCTCTTAAGGTTGAACTAGTCGACGGCACGAACTATTTTGTGCGCGGGGTTAAAATCCATGCTATCTTATCCGACAACACGTGCAAAAGAAATAGATGCTGTGATGAGCAGTAAGAAGCTAGTTCGTGTACGAATTAGCACTTTTGCAAGTTTGTAGCGAAATGGATGATGATTTAGGACGAAAACGAGCGCGCGATTTTTTATAAACCGACCTTTGGGAGTCTAGATATCATGAAAAAACTACTAAATTTATATTTTAAAATAAAATTATTTGCATTGTGGAATTACTATCTATCCCTGTATGGGGGCCGTTTTGTAATTTTACGTCTTCTTATGGTATTTATTTCCGCCCACAGATGCGTTAAAATTAGTTTTGAAATATGGAACTTTCGACGCTCATAACTTTCAATTTTTTTAGATAATGATAAGACAAATTGATATAATTTTTAATTTTGAACGTGCATCTTAAAAAAATGGAGTAATCACTACGTTTGTATGGAAGAATTTTCGACTAGTAGATAGATAGACAAATTATTTATTCATTGCACACAAAAGACACAGCATAACACACAAAATCACAAGTAATTAGTTTTTTTTTAGTGTAACCTTAACGTCCCATAACAGCTACAAACAATAAACAGAAGGAGATGGGAGGGCACGGGTGATATTTATGACCACCAGATATAAGTACCTTATTATAAGAGGTGGTTGTCTTAAGGCGGTACCCCGAGCAAAACGCCGCGCAAGCCGTTTTTCATGCTGTTTTTAGGAGCTATCTACTCGTTATTTAAAAAGAAATATCAATTAATAAAAATACATTAGACTTCTACATAATATTGATTCTAAAATAGTAGTTTTTTTATTTTTTTTATTGTTGTATGTATTTCACTAAACTCCTCGTAAAGTGTTCATTAATTATTTTTCGTACTAACACTAATGGATAGACAATTTAATAACGAACGTTTTTGTAGTAATATTTTTTTCAAAAGACCAAAATTCGATTTTATAAAGATTTTATACTAAAATCTGGGCGTATTCAATGCTGTAATTCATGCGCCACCAGTGCCGCTAGACCAATAGGAATGCTCATATCGCATAGCGATTTTTTGGTCAGGGTACCGTCTTAATATGCAATGGCATATAAAGACAAAGTTTATGCCATTATCAGTTAAGATAAGGATCCTTATCTGAATTCATTTTCTTGCCGCTCTGACTTCCAAATTTCTAAAATCTGGGGGTATTTAAGTCAATAGTGAAAAGATTATCTACTTCTAGGCAAGCGTGCTTCACCGTCGACTACATTACCGATTACTATCAGGTGAGATTGTGTCCAAACGCGAGTTTATAAATAACTAGCTGTTCCCCGCGGCTTTGCTCCCGTGGGCTACACCACAGGACTCGTTTTCGGGCTTAAGACGGTACCCTGACCAAAAAATCGGCATGAGATATGAGCATTCCTATTGGTCTAGCGGCACTGGTGGCGCATGAATTACAGTAGTGAATACGCCCAGATTTTAGAATAAAATCTTTATAAAATCGAATTTTGGTCTTTTGAAAAAAAAGTTTCTACAAAAATGTTCGTTATTAAATTGTCTATCCATTAGTGTTAGTACAAAAAAGAGTGAGTTTGTTTCGGCCTTTCTTCTCAGAGTAGTCAGATAGGAAACGCCGACCTCATCTAGTTTTAAAAAATATGATCGACATGTAAAAGTGTTTGTACAAACCAACTTACAGAAATAAAATCATTTATCATTTTATCATTTATATTAAAAATAAAAACTATATCTACCATTTTAGAATCAATATTATGTAGAAAATTTTTTTTTTTTTTTATTATTTATTTTTCTTTTTAAATAACGAGTAGATAGCTCCTAAAGACAGCACAAAAAACGGCATGCGCGGCGTTTTCACACGCCTATGAAACTTTTTAAACGCCTATGTCACTCAGGAATAATGTAGCTTTCCAGTAGTTTCGGAGCCTATTCGGTACAAAAAAAACAAACAAAAAAATCTTTCCTCTTTATAATATTGGTATACAGATTATTATTAAAAAAACTGTTGGAACGAAATATATTTGCATTAGCAGCTCAACTGCTCATGTTATGCTAAATAATTAGCCATTCCGCTAGGTGATAACGGGGCTGACTATCTGGGGTGCATCGGATGTATCTACCTACACATGTTGAAATATATAACCAATCTTAGAGGACGATTTAATGCACCTGTATTCATATATTATTTGTATCTATGCTAATCCATACTTTAAAATCTAAAATGTTAATTCAAAAAGCCGACTGCTTAAGAAGCGAACTAAAAAGACGTAAACAAACATAAAATCATGTTGTGCAGTTGGAGGATATATATTCGCGGGCTGGCTGACCAAAACCAGATGTTAAGCAGTCGGGTTTTTTGATTTTTTGCATAAACATTTTTCTTTTTTAGTTATATTTTTTTCTGATTACTTTTAATCATCTACGTGTATTATATTTGAAATCACTTTCATACTCCAAATGATGGGGAAAAAAATTGGACCCCTACAAAATGGCGCCCTAAATCCGCCATTTTTCTTTCTTTAAATTTTTATGTAGCCGCAGTGTCACGAAGTTATAACGAATTGATTGACGTAAGAATCATCAAAATCGGCTAACGCTTTAGGTCTCTAGAACACCACATAAGAATAAACATACATACAAGAATACATAGACTAATAGGTAAACACATTACCCTCCTTTGCGTCGCGCAGTCGGGAAAAAATGAGAAAATACGCCCGTCTGTTAACAGCTGAACAGATTTTGGTGAATCTTGGGCACACAAAGTGGCATTCGATGTCAGCGATGGCAATGGTGTATATATATATATAAAGTATTGTATATATATACCTATAGTATATTTTTAGGGTTCCGTACCCAAAGGGTAAAAACGGAACCCTATTACTGAGACTCCGCGGTCCGTCTGTCTGTCTGTCTGTCTGTCTGTCTGTCTGTCTGTCTGTCTGTCTGTCACCAGGCTGTATCTCATGAACCGTGATAGCTAGACAGTTAAAATTTTCACAGGTGATGTATATCTGTTGCCGCTACAACAACAAATACTAAAAACAAAATAAAATAAATATTTAAGGGGGGCTTCAATACAACAAACGTCATTTTTTTGCCGTTTTTAACGAAAATGGTACGGAACCCTTCGTGCGCGAGTCCGACTCGCACTTGGCCGGTTTTCTGATAATTTTCCTCTTGGTAGTATTGTATGTGCCCTTGGTGTAATAAAAAAACTTTTAACACGGCTGAAGCCGCGGGCAGAAGCTAACATATATTGCTTATACTGAATTATATTTATAAACATATGATAATTGTGTCTTCATGCTCCGTTATGTTTATAAATAAGACTGAACCGGCTGGCTAGCAAGATACTAGTATACAGGGTGTGTTTCATTGACAAGAGAAGATAGCGATTGTCGAAAAGTCAAAAAAAATGTCAAATATATTTATCCAATTAGGCCAATAAACGGCAGTTTTGAACGTCACATAAATTAAAATTAAAATTTACAAGTAATAAAACAAAAAAAAAAAGATTCTACCGTGCATTCGGAAAGTAGATTGTTATGGAGAAGAACGCACAAGAAACTCCATATTTACTCTTTTTTTTTTTTTAAATAGGTGTTTTACAATATTTACATACGTACATACATTAATATATGTGAGGACTATGCACCCAGAATAGCTCTACACAACATTCATTAACAGCATTAACAGGAAAATTAATTAATTTGATAAGTAGGAACTTGGTTCTCACATACTTACAAATATTACAATACCAAAATGTCCCTCATATGTTGGTATTTCGACAATCGCTATTGATCCCGTCTACTTACTTACTTACTAACTTCGTCGCAAAGCTATTATTGTGAAGCAAACGTAGAACATCTGTGAAATCTATGTATCACTTAAGGTTGCCCTAGTAGGTCATTCTTCCATACGAACGTAGTATGGCGATTACTCCACTGTTTGACGGTGTACGTTCAAAAACGATATATACATATAATATAATGATATCAATTTTTCTCATCATTATCTAGCCCTGTATAGAAACAAAAAAGTTAAAAATAAATATATTCGATAGTTATGAGCGTCGAAAGTTACATATTTTAACACTAATTTTAATGCATCTTTGAGCGCAATTTGCAAAACAGTCACCATACAGGGATAGATTAGTAGTTGAACAATACAAATAATTTTATTTTGAATAGACAAATTTAGTAGTTTTTTCACAATATCCATATTCCCAATGGTCTGTTTACAAAATTTCGCGCGCTCGTTTTCGTCCTAAATCATCATCCATTTCGCAAAAAATTTGCAAAAGTGTGTATTCGTACGCGAACTAGCTTCTTACTGCTCATCACAGCCTTTATCTCTTTTGCACGTGTTGTCGGATGAGATAGCATGCATTTTAACCCCGCGCACAAAATAGTTCGTGCCATCCACTAGGGCAACCTTAAGTGGTACATACCATATTTTAGTGTTAATTAAAGAAAGGCGTAACAATTTTTATATAAACTAACGGTCCTTTTTAACATAAACAAAGGATGGAAATATTAGCTTAAAAAATAAAACGTTTGCGGTTTTCCCGAGGCATCGCTCTCGGGAAGTCCCACGCCTTATTCCAGAAACCGTTCATTTAAAATAACTTATGTACTAAGTGACAGTTTAGTTGTCTAATTTTTGTTTTTGGAAAAACAGAAACAAACGATTTTACCGCAACTTCGTCTGCGTAGCGTAGGTACTTCGAATAGGCATTTTTTTTTATATTTCGCAATAATATTGTACTTAGATGTATTAGTTCACCATACAAAATTCCAAACCCCGTTCCACCCCCTAAAGAATGATTTCCTGGATAAAAACTACCCTATGTCCTTCCCTGGTCTCAAACTATCTCCATAACAAATTTCATCACAATCGGTTCAGCGGTTTAAGCTAACAAAAAAAAGGTAACAGACAGACAGAATGAATATAACATAGAACCCATTAGTATACCTATTAAAAAAAATGCAAGCAATAATTATTTTATGAACGGGTTTAAATCCTTAGAATTTGTGTATCTTAACAAATGTTTTGAAACCAAAATAAGGCCTTTAAAAAAACCTCCCCCTATACATCTCAGGGCATGCGTATTGTGTCTGAGCGGAGTATTCCAAGGAATGCTTTGTACCGTTTCGGGGTATGCTCCTTGACTAGTAAGGCATACGGGCTACTGGTATTTATGTATGTATTGAAATGGTTCTTCGTATATACTGCTACAAGATAGACGGTATCTTTGTTAAAATAGTAGGACTTTGTGAAGGTAGAGAAGAAGAACCATCCTACAACCATTTTTGGTTATGCCATGGATGGGTAAACTTGTAAGGCTTAACCTGATGAAATTACCTATCCTTTTTAACCGACTTCAAAAAAAGGAGGGTATCAATTCGACACGTATGTATGTACATAATAATATTGTTAGAATGGTACAACATTCACATAATAATAATGTTACTCGTTATGGGCTTCTAAACACGTTTGCCAAATTTCATATGTGTATTTTTGTTTGTATTTTTTTTTTTATTTGGATTTTATTAATTGGATTTCGCTGAAACTACTTTCAATAAGTAATTTTCGCGAAATGCGTGATCATTCTTTGTTTGTTGGGTTAAGTATATTTCAACTTAGGGAACAGTGCAAGTTTCATCAAAATCGGTTCAGCAGTTTTTAAGATATGGAACCGAACTCCTTAGGGACAAACAGCACGAATGTGTAAATTAAGTTATTATGGGTATTTTGTCAATTCTTTAGGTACCTGTGAATACAGGCTCGGCCTAGCTTAGGCGCAGTTGCTCATTTTTATTTTTGTAGTTGTATTTAATAATTTAATTGTAATGTTCAAATTTTACAATTCTTTGGAGAAATAAATTTAAAAAAATATCATATACCTTACTACAGACTTGGCACTCTTTGTAGTGATAGGGTACTAAAACTAAAAAGAGAGAAATAAAACTTTTTCACAAAAAAATAAACCGACTTCTAAAGAAAAACACGAAAAAGTGCAGAAATAACTTTCGTTTCGTGTTGGTGTTGAAAAACGATAAAAATTAGAGGTGGCACAGACACCGACTTCCGAAACGAAAGTAATTTTTTAACTTTTTAGTGTTTATTTTATGTGAAAAAGTTTTTGGACACTCCAGCTTTGTCTGTACTATCTCAATAGTTAACAATGCCCATACTCAAGGTACTCGGCCTCATAAGAGGTTATAATGCATATATATCAGTAGGTATACTGGGATATTACCGATAGATCGCACACACATATAATTAAAATCATTAAATGTGAAGATACACTGAAAACGAGCTATCATTTTGTATGCAAATTGAGCGCTTGTATGCAACAGTTGCTATATGAGCTCATCTTAAGACGGTACCCTGACCGAAAAATCGGCATGAGATATGAGCGTTCCTATTGGTCTAGCGGCACTGGTGGCGCATGAATTACAGTTGTGAATACGCCCAGATTTTAGAATAAAATCTTTATAAAATCAAATTTTGGTCTTTTGAATAAAATAATTCTACAAAAATGTTCGTTATTAAATTGTCTATCCATTAGTGTTAGTACAAAAAATAATCAATGAACACTTTACGAGGAGATGCATAATATCAATAATTATTTCTCATTTTTATGTTTTTTTGGAAGTAGATTAGTGAAATATATAAAACATTTAAAAAAAAACTAAATCTACCATTTTAGAATCAATATTATGTAGAAATTTAATGTATTTTTATTATTTGATATTTCTTTTTAAATAACGAGTAGATAGCTTCTAAAAACAGCACAAAAAACGGCTTGCGCGGCGTTTTGCTCGGGGTACCGCCTTAACTACAATGGCCCACGAACTGACTAATACATACACACATATATAAGAAGGTAGTGTACTATTTACAATAGAAAAGAAGAGAAAGAAAGAAAATATATTTATTTGTGACCCGCACATGAGATACGAGACATAAGCAAAAAATTAAACAATAATAAAAATAAAACCCCGTGCGAGACCAAAAACGCTCCTACCTAAGCATGTGCAGCGATATCCTAAAAGGAAATAACGCTGCGCTTATATTCTGATAAGGCCCATTGTTGATGATATAGACCAAATTCCTACCTATACTCGGAATAACGTCCACTGCTGGTCATATGCCTCTCCTAAGCGTCGTCACACATCTAACGGAGTCCGCGGTAGATCATAGGTCCACTTTGTGGGAGACCTTCTAACACTGGAACTTGAATACGGCTGTAATTCAATCTCGAATCTACTCTATAACTTTTTACGCAAGCAAGACCAATTTAAAAGGACCCCTATCAACACTCTCCCAATCGATTTTGACGTACCCAAACCCATATATTTTACAAGTACTTCTGCCACATGCACCAAACACCATTCTGAATCAATATTGAAACGATCCCACCCAACATCACCTATACATTAAACCAGAAACATTCCAATCCCATTCACTCATTTGTTTTAATGAAACCCGCGAGTTTTCTCTCCGTTTCGTCACGGTGTGACGTCATCATGCCCACGCACATTGCATCGGTTGACGGAAGTATGCCCTCGTAGATTTACATTTAGAGGTACTAAAGTGGAAGGTTATCGAAGGTAACGTGTCAGTATGGATTACGAGTGATTTGTGGTGGCCGATTGGTCCAGCTGCAGTGACAGGCTTGAACAAAAACTGGTCTGATTTAGATTTTCGATACAGACTTGGTTCCTTTCGTAATAATAGTATTTTGTAAGGGGAGATCGAGTTATGATTAGGTCAACACATATTGAACATTGTTGATATTGCTTAAAACAATTTTCTTGTTTTTAACATCTGTGTTCCCTAGCACCTTTAAGACGACGACTAACGCCAACAACCTTAAGGGAACAAAACGCGCACTCGTTTCACACCCGCGCGACCCAAAATTTAGTATTTTTTTGTACTTTCCTTATTATTCTATGACTTTAAAAAAAAGCTTCAGATCTAAATTGAATTAAATTGTCTTTGATATGGTGTCAATTTCATTAAAATACGCCCAGCTGTTTTGGTGCGATTGTCGTGTTTTTGTCCGTTTTAGACATAACATTTATCGTAGGCTCTGTCTCTGTCACCTCTGACCTAGACTAGAGAGTCAAGAGCAAACCCATCCCAAATAATAAAATACTTTACAAATTAATTACACTATGTTATACGAATAAAACACAAAATTTGCTCAGATCAAATTATTAAGAAAATTATCTAATATAACATATATTTTTTCCAATAAATTACGACTAGCCGTTTAGATGTGATTCTCATTTTAAAACCTGCTACTCAAGGAAATCGGCGCCTTTACCCTTCAGCATTCAAAGCTAGAGTGAATAGGCAACTTCTAGATGTGCTTGTTGCATCCTAAATCATCGTTTGCTTTCCTTTCCTACGTTTGCGAAAATCGAGGTAAAGAGCTGTCTTACCTCTTGATATCTCGTCACCATCAGCCACTCATTATTTGCCAGTCACATCGCATCACATCATCAGCCTATTAATGTTCCCACTGCTGGGACACAGGCCTCCTCTCTGTGAGAGGGAATGGGCCGTAATCCACCACGCGGGCCCAGTGCGGGTTGGTGGATGTCACATATCTTCGAATTTTTGGTTCTAGGACATGCCGGTTTCCTCACGATGTTTTCCTTCACCGTTTTTGAGAGCAGTGGTGAAGAAATAATTTACACAAAGTAAAGCGCCTGCTTGGGCTCGAACCCACGACCTACAACTTGTAAGTCGCGGCCGATACCACTGGGCCACCACTGCTCTATTTGCCAGTATTTTCTGGTTAATGCCAAGGAAAAATATTGCTTTAGCAATTTTTACCATCGGTAGTTCTTTTGCATATAGGAACCGAACATAACATCCCTCCACGACAGCCGCTATGATGGCTGTTCCTCTGCTACTGCAGTGCGTCTCTGGAACTCTCTCCCACACTCCCTACGCGACAGCCCTTCACTGGAGGTCTTCAAGAGGAAGCTTAATTATAATTTCCTTGCGCAATGACATAATAATTAGTATTTATATAAAAATATGTATTTATGTATTTTTTTTTATTCTTCATAAGTTATTTTAAAATTGTACACTGTATCCTACCCTCTATAATGTGATCTTTTTCTGTCACCATAGGGTTTGCTGTAAGAGAACTCAACATTGAGTTAAGCTCGCCTTTGTACATGTACTTTATTATCACACTGTATGTAATGTTGTTTTTGGTGTACAATAAAGAATTAAGAATAAGACCGCAAACTATCAAACGTATTGTGATCTCTAAAAACATTCTGCTCATTTCTCTTCGACACCATTCCAATATCACGCGCTTACCCAACATTTAATCAACTGGTGCTGATTGTACTAACAGCTGTATACATAATTAATTAGTTAGCAGCAATTCGTTATGCATTGATTGTTACAAGCGGTTAGCAGTTGCACTTGCTTTATCTGTAATACGCAATGTAATATGTACTGGCTAATGATTCGTTAATCAGAACCATTTACTTTGTAGTGTGTCGAGTTTATCGTATTGGATTTTCACTTTTTAGTGTTCAGTGCTAGAATTGTTACACTTTCTTGAACATAGAGTTTTTCGGTTTCCCTCACATTGAAGTATGGATAGATAAGTTTTTAATTACTAATGATAGGCTCGCGTTTGATCACTATCATGCTTGATGGTTAGTAATGATGCAGTCGACGCCGACGGTGGCCTAGATATAATCTTTTTACTCTTGGCTTTGAGACACATTGATTAAAGCTATCAGGAGACACAGACTCAGTGATCGTGAAAAGCAAACTACTTCTGAGATAGCATTGCGCTAGATAGAAAACTTATGCAGCTTTACTATAGAGTTTCATATTTTTAACGTCTTCTGCGTTTGCCTTTGGTATATACTTAGTATAGACATACTAGGTCAGGTTTGAATTATTAGAGTTCTGTATATCCTTATCAAACTCATGAATTTTAGGCTTACTTTTTGTCTGTCCTCCTATCATCATCTTCCTGCCCTTGTCCTATGTTACTTGCGGTCTTTTTTTCCTCCATTCCGTCCTGCCAACCGTCAAGCTCTCACTGATTCCCGAATCTTTCATATATTTCCTCACAAAATCGACCCATATTTTCTAAGGCCTATCTCCCTATCATTAATTATTTCTAGCCTTGCAACAAATAATAAATTGGCTAACACATTACCTCCATGCATTGTCATAGTGCTAACAAGTGTGCAAATTATAATGCATCGTACAACGATCCATCAATATTTTAAGCAATTGCACTTTCCAGTAGCTTGATCGATCGCAGTACACTCAAACAACAATCAACTTACACTACCAGTCTAAACTGCCCTCGTATAGTTAAGCTTTACTTACAATCTGAGGTCTACTTATAATAGGAATGTTTGTTTGTCGTGAGCACGACAAATTAGTCTCTTTTGTTTAGTTATCAATGTACTAAGAGATAACAATAATGTAATCATGTCGTGTTGTCGTGTCTTTGTGTCCCGGATATGTCGTGAAAAGCAGCTTAGTGTGGGGAAGGAGTTGTCAATGTCAAGATTTCAATATCAATTTCGGTGATTAACTTGGCTTTGGTAGCAATTTACTACTGAAGTTGTTTTGCCACTAATTTAGAGCGATAGGACAAGCATAACCAGCTTCTAATGTCCCCAAAGCCGAAACTGCAACAAGCGTTCTTTATTAGTGATCGAAGGACACAGGCCACCTTTCTGTGAGAGAGAAGCTCAGTAAGAATCCCAATATGTTTTTTCACCGTTTTTAGAATGATGAATATAAAGTTTGATTTGAAATTAGATTCAAGATGAAACTCCAATGAAATGTGTCACTTTCCTCGTTGGTCTAGTCGTCGTAAGCGCTAATGTTGAGCATCAGAATTTAGGCTATAGTCCCCGTTCGGGCAAATTGTTAATTAGATAATTCGTCTGAAACATCTAAATAGCAGCCCGGGATCTGGTCACAGCCACCTGAAAATCGATCAAGTTGTGAGTCGGAGTATGAACTCGCTCATGATCAATACAGTGCATTCCCACAAAGGAGATGTTTACAAAATATATGACGCCCAGATCAAGATATTGTTGTTTTATTTAGGCACTGGATATAATATCACCAGCCTATCGACCTCAATAGACCGTGAAAGTGTGATGTATGCCCATCGTGCCCACAACGGTGGATCCGCGCTTGTAAAAAACCGCTTGTAGGTAGTAAATATAGAGCAGTGTTGACTATAGAGCAGTGGTTACCCAGTGGTATCGGCGACTTACAAGTTGTAGGTCGTGGGTTCGAGCCCATGCAGGCGCTTTACTTTGTGTAAATTATTTCTTCACTACTGCTCTCAAAACGTTAAAGAAAAAAAAATTGTGAGGAAACCGGCATGTCCTAGAACCAAAAATTCGAAGACATGTGACATCCACCAACCCGCAATGGGCCCGCGTGGTGGATTACGGCCCATTCCCTCTCACAGAAAGGAGGCCTGTGTGCCAGCAGTGGGAACATTAATAGGCTGATGATGAAGGTAGTAAATGTTATTATATTGTTTTATTTATTTCTCGTCTTTACTAACTTAATTTAAGTACTACTAATACTACTGCTAAAGGTTTAACATAAGTATGTATTTATATTGTATATCGATTTGTGACAATTAAACACTTTTTCTTCTTCTTCTTTCTTCCTTTATTTCTTTCTTGTCTGGAGTTGTGTCCAGTTGATAGTAATAAACTCGAACTCAAAACATGGGACGTATACATAAATTGTGAAATTTTTGATTCAGCCCTTCTGAGAATACATACGTGATGTTTATATATATATCCATGACCGCGGTGACAACGGCTAGCCTTGAGCTGTCAACCTCGCATCCGACCTTCCTTTCAAAAGCTAAACTTTAGTCTATTTTCTATTCATTGTTCCCAAGAACTTTAGCGAAGTCCCCAACCCTGGCGTCCCATCCCGTCTACCCCAACTGACCTAATTAAAAAGCTTATCAATATTCATAAATTTTAAGTGATACAAGCAACACCTATTTTAGTTAATTAGGTCTTGTCATTGGCAGTTCGGTTATTCTGATTGTATATTATTCATTTATTCGATATATTATTTTGATATTTATTTGATTTAAAGGCTTATTGCATGCAGTTTAGATGAGAATGCTATTAGTCTGATGTTACGCAAATGGGTAATAAGAATAAGAAATGAGTACATAAGATGAAGTTTGAAAATGGTATTAGTGATTGAAAATTTTTTAAAATCGGTTATCATGGTACAAGCATGTGATACAGAAGATTGAAGGGATTGATAGTTTTTTTTTAAATATGGTATTTATTTCTGTTTAAAAAAGGAGAGACGAAATAAATGGTAGATGAGCTGTATGAAAATTAATATGGCCAGAAAATTATGTTATTTAAGATCTATAAAAGAACAAGACGTGTTGCACAGTCCACCAAATAAATTGGCAATAGGCAAATGTACGATGAATTGATTTTTACTTGTTCCATTTTAAGGCGCAGATACCCCTCAGTAGCTGCTTTTAAAATAAGAATCACGTCTAAATGGCCAGTTGTAATTTTTTGGAAAAATATATTTATGTTACAATAAAGCATACTCTTAATAATTTGATCTATAAACATTTTGAGTTTTATTCGTAAGATTTGTAAAGTTATTGTCTAACACAACACGACAATCGCACAAAAATCGCCTGGCGTATTTTAATTAAATTTTACCATCCAGACAATTTAAAACTATCAATATTTTGATTTAAGGCTTTTTTTTAGTCGAAGAATAGTACAAAAAAACTACTTAATAATATTGGGTCGCGGCGTGTTGTAGATAATTAAATTGTCCTTGAGATGGATTAAATTTCATAAAAATACGCTTTGTGATTGTGGTGCGATTGTCGTTTGTTGTCGGAATTAGACATAACTTTGCTAATTAATTACATTAAGTTAAAAAAATAAATTTGAAATTTTTAGAAAATGCATTTAAAAATATTAGGGCTGTTAGCTTAGACGCAATATTCATTTTAAAATCAGTTACAATGGGTTATCTGCGCCTTAAATAGCGAAGGAAAAGCACTACTGTATCATCATCATCATTTGAAATATAAATCCTTATGTCACCAGCCTTGTCACTCGTGATCGGCGTACAATTAAATATGGTTCACACTTAATTATCAAATCTTAGTGTAAACTCAGAACACATTATTCAGATATGACTCAGTATCCTAATTAATGAGATCCAAGAATAACAGTAAACTACGTCTATTAAGTCTATGTAAACAGTAGTCCTAACTACTTATTTACTTAAGCGAGAATTTGTTAAGTTGTAAACAAAGTAATTGTTTGAAGACGTCATTAAACAAGTACTACATTAGGTGAAAGCGATGGATTTGCGGTTGCCAATACGATTATTATTGTTAAAAGAAGAATTATGTTTCTTGACATTAAATTTCTAATATTACATGATAACAAAGATAATCAATGACTTCAAACTGAAGTCACTTTTATCTTAAAAGTTAGGGACAGCCCTACCTTTCTTCATTAATTAATTGACAAAGAACACATGCAATGCTTTATCTTAGTTCTTCATGCAACGAAGGTGTTGAACGAAGTTTGAAATAAAATACCCCGTGAAATAAACAGAGCATAAAAGAGTTTTTTTATGAAAGTCACTGAAAAAGCTCGTTATACATCATTTTAAAAAAAACATTCGAAATTCAAATGTCTAAAATGACAGACGATCAGTTAGGGCATCATGGCTTAAGATGGAGCTCTAAACTCAGTGGTGGCATTGACGAGGCAAAATAATAATAATGATTTAGGCTGAACAAAAACTGACAAAACCACTGTTCTATGTAATATGCACTGCCTGATAATATTGATTGTTTACTTGATAATTACTGGCCGGTTGGTTAACTGACTTTCGCCCTACATATATAAGGAAATTAATTTTAATGATAAAATTATTCTTTTTTAAAAAAAAAAAAAACAGTTTTTTCGTATTCTTCTCAGCAAACCTTTCATTTGATACCCATATCATGGCAGTGCACAAAAAATAACTAGTCCGCCATCTTGGGCCGTCTGCCATATTGGATTAAGGATGACGTCACTAAGCTAACCATGCATTGTCATCCAAACTAAACGTGTATGCAAAATTTCATTTTAATCGGTGGAGGTTAACTGCTTTAAAATTCAGTTGCAAAATTTGACCCAAACACACTTACATACAAACATACATTGCAAGTTAAATAAAAGCTTGTAACAACTGCTTAAAACACCTTGCATACAACAAAAGAAACAACGGAAATATAAATTCAGATATTCAAATTATGTGCATTCTACCGAGAAATAAAATTTCACTTTATTCTTTTGCCAAAGTAATTGAGAATTGTATCTACAAGCATCAGAATCCACGCTAGCTATCACCAGACCAAGTCACTTGGCCATAAAAAAACACAAAACGGTGATAGCATCTCAAACGACTATTTCAATGCACTAAAAAATAAACAATTCGCCGTAGACAGACGGCACCCACGAACCATATCGCCGGTCAGACCCTGTATTCAACCTAAATACCACTTTACTAGGCTACTTTACACATATTAATGAACGAACACAAAATAGATACGAACAAAAGGTTAACTCCATACAGCGAAAGAAAAACTCATAGACACGCTTCACGTACAGCGAGTGCAAGCGCACTTGCGACTGTCATTTTGTTTTTGATCGCCGCCATACGTATCTTTTTTCGTTTGTTGTAGCACAGATAATATAATACTAGTATACAGGTGTCTCATCCCATACAAAGAAACCGTGCCGACGTAACTAGCGTTTTTCGTCTGATTAAACCGATTATTTTTTGTATATCTGTTCGTTCGGTTCCGTTCCATGGCGATAAATAGATGGTGTTACAGCACTTGCAAGTAAAAGGGTTTACTCGGTGCATGAATATATTTTCTTTAAATACAGTAAAGATTTGTTTTATAGTATATTTTGCACGTTTATACAGTTTCATTGCACCAAAATGTGTTACAATACAAAGCAATCGAGTGGAATGCCTCATTTAAAACCGCGCCATCTATTGGGATCAATTTTAAATGAGTCGTTCAAATAATCTTTGAAATGTGAATTAAGGGCCCAATATGCCACAATTTTATGCTTAGGAGAGTTGACATACAATTTTTATGTTCAATTCCAGAAAATGTTAATGTTACACACAATTCAATAAGAACAGGTACGTGTCGCGCCATCTAGTGAGATTTATTTGAACCAAATTTTCCTTCTGAGCGCTGGGACCCCGTAGTTGTAGTATGTAGCCGGCCTTCTGTGTTTATCTATTCTGTGGCATCGTTGTGGGCGGCCATACTATATCCATCATGTACCTTGTAAGTGGGTGATATTATATGAACAACCAATTAGGATTTAGTTATTTAAGATTGCTTAACTTTGATTGGGTTATTGTCTTAACGTTGTGTAAATGTTTGTAGACTAAAATAGATTGCATATCAATTCTTGGCCAAGAATAAATAAGTAATTGTTTGCCAATGTTATTATATTAAGAAACCAAGAAAGTTGATTTTGGAAATATTGTTTTTATCCAATAGCAATTGAATTAAGTAAATTAAAAAGAAACCTTACCTATTTTTGAAGAAAAAGTCTTTTTAACAAAAATATTAAACCGACTTCCAAAACAAAACATTACAAAGCGTAAATTCTCAAAAAACAAATTACATCTTTTTTTTCCTTTATTTATACAACAGAGTAATTTCTTATTAAATAGCAACAAAAAATCGCTCATACAAATTTGGGTTATTGGACGACTCGCACGAAATTAACTCGCCCGAAATGTGCGAAACGACCCTTTTTAATAATATTATTTTTTTCAGTAGCGATTCGCACGAAGTTAATTTATTGGTGTGCGAATCGACCTCTCCAAAATTATGATTGATTATGAAGAAAAAAATATTATTGGCAAGGGGTAAATTGTTTATTTACATGAGCAGAAGCTGTTTTTAAAATATGATCACACCTTTCTTTGTATAAAGCCTTAACAAACACACTATCTACACAAACATAATAAACTATTAAAAGGTAGCAACAGCAAAGCATAGAGCATTGATCCGTAGGGAACAATCGTGGGCTTACCGTTCGCTTCTATTAGAACTATATTTTTCTATTAATCCCAGCTATGGGATCGTAACTGTTGAAATATTGTCTGCTCCTTTTTATCTCAAATAGGACTGAAACTGCACGAGGCTGGATTGCTTGGAAATATAAAAATGTTGGTACGTTCCTGGCCATGGGAGGATCATAATGTTTTATACGTACCTATGTAGATATTTACGTATATTAATCAAAAATTCAGGTGCCCCCGTGCCTCGGAAAGCACGTTAAGTCGTTGGTCCCGGCTGTCATTTGAAGATCTTTGACAGTCGTTACGAGTAGTCAGAAGCTTGAGATCTGAAACCAGTCTAGCCAAGGGGCACCGTGTTACCCAGTTACTGGGTTTTGGAGGTCAGATAGGCAGTCGCTCCATGTAAAACACTGGTACTCAGCTGAATCCGGTAAGAAAGGAAGCCGACTCCAATGTAGTTGGGAAAAGACTAGGCAGATTGATTGATTGAATCAAAAATTCAGGTAAAAAAAGTTAATATCAAAAATTAAAAAAACCCGACTGCTTAAGAAGCGAAATAAAAAGACGTAAACAAGATGAAAATCATGCTATGCAGTCGGAGGATACATAATAGGGATGTTTCCTGGTTAGAAAAATGATAATTATATTTACTCCATCAGTGAGACTATCAAATAGTATTGGACACGTATTTTTTGCTTTATTAAATAAATAAAAAATGACAAAAACAAAGCGCGTCAAAGTTCAGGAGTGGGGGTTTGTGACGTCACTTTGTCAGTATACGTTACATGAAACGTCAACGCACTGTATCGTCGTAATTTTTGTTTACGTGGCACAAGAAAAATACGTGTCCAATATTTGAGGTTATTTAACTGACGGACTAAATAGTTTTTTTTTCAACATCCCTACTATATGGCTTTGGTCAATCAGTTCGCAATTGTGCATCTTTCCTTCGACCAACCTGGACCAGCAATCAATCTAGAGATTAGAAAGCGAATGATCAAGAAAGGCCATGATTAATACAATCATTATAAGGTAGCTTAAACTCTGACATATCTAATCTTGAGCTTCGCCCACTGCCGAATAGGAAGTTAGCCAATACCAACAGATGATGAGAGTGATGCAAACTAACGCAATGGGTCTTTGAAGGGCCATCTACAGTTGGAAAATTTTGTGAAGAGATTTGTTATTAAACACTTAAGGCTTCTGTTGAAATAAAAACTCAAACAGCTGTCAACAGACGTGTGAACTTTCTTAATTTAAATAAGATAATTTTGATATAAGATTGTCCTAAA
This sequence comes from Orthosia gothica, assembly GCA_949775005.1. Lineage (NCBI taxonomy): Eukaryota > Metazoa > Arthropoda > Insecta > Lepidoptera > Noctuidae > Orthosia > Orthosia gothica. Next base: position 10,922,985 of record OX459052.1, read on the forward strand.
CCACGTAGACAATATTTAATGGTTTTATCTACACTCACAACGTAATGTTCCAAAATAGAATTCAAAAAATATTGCATAAACACGTATTTTTTTTAAGATAGATAAAATTTAAAAAAAAACAATCATTACAGTGCAACATTTTCCTTCGATTTTCAAACAACTGTATCATAAAATAACTTTTTAATTTTTACTGGCGCGTATGGGCTCATTGACTTAATTTAGAAAATAGTGTAGACATGGGCAAAGTCGTTATATTTCAATCACTGTGACTGTTGTTCCCGTTACAAAAAAATCACAGTGAAAAATCACCGTGACTTTGTCACGTCGATCACGTCGGATAGCTGCTTGGAACGTTTTGTAATGTGACTAAACACGATTTGATAATTAAGTCGCTTATTCGCAAAATAATAAGTGCACTTGACAAATTACAATGAGTAAACTCGGTCAAAGTTCGAGGTTACGCACGCAGCTAATATTGCTAATAAGGCTTAGCACGCTCTGCGATTTTTATTCGCGCGTTTTTTTTTTCGCCCATTCTGCGATCTATTGAATTGTATACAGCTGTACGCATTACGATAAAAACAATCGCGCGGAAATATTACCCGCAAGAAATCCGTGTTTGTTGTGAATTAAAATGGCGTGAATATTTTGAGCTCTATGAACAGGTAGAAAGAGAAAAATCGCCCCGCAAGAAATTCGTGTTTGTTGTGAATTAAATTGGCGTGAATATTTTGAGCTCTATGAACAGGTAGAAAGTGAAAAAATTCGCTCGGAATTTTATCCGCAGTGCGTATAAAATATTGAGTATTTAGTACGAGGATAAAAATATTAATAAAATCCGCGCGGCTAAAAACCGCAATGCGTGCTTAGCCTAACGCTGTCTCTCCACTTGCGCGATCACGATTTCATAAAAAATAAGACTTTGTCCGAAGTACTCCAAACGCAGGCCCCAGGATACGTAGTATCTCTAAGTAGTCTGTGGCCCCAGCCGCGGCTGGACGTGCCGATATATTCTCGTTCCATATTTAACCTGAATCCTGAACCATCGCAGTGACTGGAGTGAGACAAAGTGAATGAGACGGAAAAGATCAACGTTATTTTGGAACGACGTTATTTTCTAAAAAGTCACTGTGATATTCTCAGGTGGCAGATCACGATGATTTTTTCACTGTGACGTTATTTATCACCCATATCTAAAATAGTGTCATTGTCTATGGATGCGTGCGCTGCGCAGTCATGCGCAATGAAAATCTAAATTTCTCGCTATACCACTTAGATATTTTCTGTTTCCACTTTTGTTTTTATTTCAGCTATATGAATGAAGATAAAATAGTGTATGCAAAGGCATTTAACTAGGTATTAAAAAACTCGTGTGATACTATTATATGACCGTTGCAGAAACTACTATTATCGTTTCACTATAACATAATAACACGCCTGCATTCCTAGAAAGGTTAGATAAAGGAGTTCCAATAATAGTACACCTATATTTCGTCAGTTCCGTTCACATCACATGTAGATACCCAATAGGCGGAGAGCCTTTTGACATTAATCGGGCACCGATATAGATTCCGGACTGCTCCAGAGAAATTCTAGAAGAATAAATCCAATAACACTGCCCGAATCAGGCGACTTTTTCCACCAGGTACACCATAATACAAAATATTTATTTGCCTGTATGTGTAAATACAGACTGAACAATGAAAGCATGCTGACAAACAATATACCAGAGAAAAGTTAATCAGATATTGTTTAGTAAACTGATTGTGCCATAACTCTTAGGATTAAGGATTATGTGTGATATATGTCGACTAACCATGCTATTCATGATGTTAGATTTTGCTAATATTTTGTTTTGTTGTTTGTTTTCCCCTTGTCTAATTAATATAGCCATATTTGCATGTTTAATTTACATACTACTAACTCTGATTTTATGTGATCAATTAGTCTTCAATCCCACATGATCACTAATAGCTGCACTTGTGTGTAGCTAATTAACTTAACCTAACCTAGCTTTATCCATGCCGTGAAACTCTGTTATTGACTTAAGAGATAATTGTCATCATCTCGCTGTCACTGTACAGTGTAAGCAGACATTAAGATGCTAGTAACTTTGACGCAACTGTACTGGGCGGTTCATTGATAGTGAGGTGAACATCTACTCATGTAAATTAGTAATAATCTGTTGAGTTTCCAAATAAATAAATAAAACAAAAACACTTCTACGACTAACATTACTTAACAATCAATCTTTTAAATAAATCAGCCCAAATATTTCTTAAATCAACTGCCGAAAAGCACTCAATCTTTCAAAGTATCTCTCCCACTGACTAGTTCAATCTCGCCTACGGTTTGTGAAAGCGTACACAAACGTGAATGGCCCACGGTGTTGTACATTCGGTGAAACGGTTTGTTGTGCAGGCTAACAACGAATATTATGCAGATTGTAGAAGCGGGTTATTTGAAATTTAAATGGCATCATGAGTGGTGTTTCAATTCAGAAAACAAAAGACAAATATCTGGTGCAGTCAACAACAGCCAAGTATATTTATACCACAATATGAGGTATTCTTACGTTCATACCGACAAAACCAAACAAGTGCCCTCCCTAGAATAAGGTTCCCACCGAAAATAATAACTAAACCTGCTTATCGAAATTTGTGGCTACTCCAGCTGCCATAAACTTCGCTAATTCGCTAAGCAGGTGTAGTTCAGCGATCCCCCTTCTCTACTGTACAAAGAGGTCGCCTTGAGACTACAATAGGCCAATCATGCTACACCGCTAACTAGCAATCATTCATCCACAAGCTATAGCAATGTAGTTTTTGGACACGTTATAATTTGTAGACAAAATAGAAGTTTTGGTAGAAGATAGTGTCACACTTTTCTACTTTTGATTCACTGTTCAAGTAATATCAACAACCCAGCCTGCTTAGAGAAGTTTTTTTTTTTCTTTTTCACAACTACCACACACTTCGTTAAGCAGAGGCTCTAGACAAGTGTAATTTTTGCAATGAAAGCGTCGTGATAGATATTGGTAAAAAGACAAAAAAAACTACTATCGATAAGCTCGCGTTTGACCACTATCTCGCTTGATTGTAAGCGACGATGTGGCCTACGATAAAGCACGCTCGTTTAGAAGTAACCTATCAGGGAACAAAGATTCCGGCAGGGAATTTCACTTCTTAGCTGTGCGCACAATGAAAGTATGAGAAAAACGCTTTGTGCGTATGGATGGGAAAAATTATGGGATTGTCAAGAGCTATTGAAATGTCACGTCATGAATCCCTTACATTTTGGTTATTCAACCATCGCCATCGCTGAAATCGAATGACACTTCTTGTCTAGAGCCTAAGGTGTAGTTTAGCAATCCCCCATACTAAATGTACAAAATAGTCACCTTAAGACTAAAATAGGCCAATCATGCTATACCACTAACTAGTAAATTCGCAGCGTTATTTGGAATGGCAATGGCAACAACCCAACCTGCTTAGCGAAGTTTGTGGCTACCGCAGCTGCCACAAAATTCGCTAAGCAGGTGTAGTTTAGCAATCAACCTCATCTACTGTACAAAGCGGTCGCCTTGAGACTACAATAGGCCAATCATGGTACACCACAAACTATTAAATTCGCTGCGTTATGTGGGATGTGGACGACATTCCTTAGATCTACACAAATTGTTTCCATTGTTGAATGAGATAGTGTTAGGTGCTTTACATAAATCGTGTTGTAAACTAGCGAAAGGTGTTAATGAAAAGCAGGAAATGTTGAGCGACTGGTTTGGTAAATGTTTGGTTTGCAACCGAATTATAATAACAATATTTAATAACAGTTATTGTTTGGTAGCGTTTCTTATTCAATAATCAATAGTTTTGCCGCAACGTAATATATAATTAAGATAATCAAAAAAATAACTATTTCAAAAAAGTTTTTGTTTAAAAATACTAAAACTTTTCTTCGTAAATCCACATATCTAAATAGACATTGCTAAAAATCTAATTTAACGTAAAATCTTTAGATTATTTATTTAAAGCACTCAAACCAAGTCTTTGCTTATTTTGGTCTCACATTATTTTTGGTACCAAAAGACCTTATTAAATTACCATAACACTCTTTTCCAATCATTGCTGATGTACAGCTATTCTCCTGTACAGGTTGCAGTTCTCAGCCGATTCTAGTGAAATTGTGTGAGCAGGTTCGATAATTGGTTTGTTGAACCAATTTTTTTTTTGTAAAAAATGAAAAGATCATAATATGATCTTTTCATTTTTTACAAAAAAAAAATATATATAAGTTTCCGTACAAAACTATTTTTAGTTTTTTTTTTTTCACTGTAATTACAAAGTAAAATCCAATTGAAAATATATTTTTGAATCCAGTACCGAAAACACCCCGATAGTTTGCCGAACAAATCCGAGCCCGTGTGACGTCACAACGTTCATTTCTACTCATTGTAGCACATAGCTGATACATTGTTTTGACTTTTAACCGATTCAATCTTGTTATTATCGTCAATATATTGATGAATATCGAATATATTGATCATAAATATCCAACCTTAAAAGTTATCGTGCTTGCTTTGTACCATTATGTACGAATACTACAAAAAGATCCCAAATATATGTGATTCGTGTGTACCTAGCAATCTACTAAATTTGAGCAGTGTTCTACGTCTAACTAGATTCCAATTACATATAATGTGTTAATTCTGTTGTTATATTGTTCTAATTTAGTATTAAATTCGTATTAAATTCTTACTTTGATCATTAAAGACCGATAATAGTAAATATATAAGGGAACTTTTGAGCAAAGTTGACATTGTTGTATAATTACGTAACTTGAAAATATGGTTTTTTGTTTATGGTGATATCGCACCCCCGGTGCGACACTGTTACTTATGCAAAAATGTAGTTTTTCAGGAGAAGCATTTAAAACTTTGAACCCTCACAAAACAATGACATAAGAATATATAGATGAGATGAACAGCTTATACTACAACGTACTACAAAAGTAACGTTATCGCACCAAGTAAAGGGGTGCTTTAGGATCATTTTTAGATATTTAACTCATTTTTGCATTTTTTGCAAAAGTGACAGTGTCGCACCGGGGGTGCGATATATTAATTATTTTATACTTAAATGACAAATATAGGCTTAAAACTAACATTTCTGTTTTAATTGTGGGAATCGAAAGACGTATTTAAGAGATATTTACTGAAGAATTAGTGTAACGAAAATCTAAGTAGGTACCTACCATTTACGTTTCTGTTCTACAAACTTTTTAGTGTTTGTAAATATATAATATAGACATTAGTGTTCAATATTATTAAGGGATATTGTCAATCTGCCTAGCCTTTAACCCGGTAACTGGGTAACACGGTACCCCTTGGCAAGACTGGTGTCAGATCTCAAGCTTCTGTCTACCCGTAACGACTGTCAAAGATCTTCAAATGACAGCCGGGACCAACGGCTTAGTGTGCTTTCCAAGGCACGGAGGAAACACGGTATATTGAAATGGTCACCCATCCACGGACCGACCTCGTCAAGCGTTGCTTAACCTTGATGATCGAGCAGTGCGGCTGTTATTATTTAGCCACGAGCTCCTCTATTAAGGGATATGAAAATAATGGGAATTACCAAAAAAATTATGTGTATGTGTATCATATTTAGTGGTATCTAATGAAGTTTTTTGTTAACCAAAGTCAAAGTTTCGCGCTAATCGTGTTTGTTTACTTTTTATTTTACACCGATATCACCTACCTATATGTAAAAACGATTACATTATGACAATTATGTTTCCTAATGTACCTGGTAAACAACATTATCTAACACCGGTCCACTCTCACGTATTATCGACTACTTTATTTAAGCTCAAAACTTCCAATTCGTCCATCAGCCTAGCGAGCATGGGCGTACCCAAGACATTTGTGACAAGACATGATAAATTATGTCATGTCTTACAATTTGTCTTAAATGCTAGCACGGGCCAAACATGTGACATATTTTTAAGGCGCAACATGCCTTTCTTGTTGCTGCCCGGCGCGCACGGCCTACTGTGACATGGCTTAAGTCACACATTTCATCGCAGTTTGGGCGATAACGCCATTTTGTCCTAAATAATAGCACCGGCGGCGTGAGAAAATTTCCTGACGTTTGTTTGGGACTCATCGGGTCTTAATTGCTAATACGGGCGCACCCATTTTGTCACAAATGTCACATTTTGATAGATGATTTAGAAAAAATTATCACTTTCGTTCGGAGGTGGTGATAAAATTTTACAGTTGAAAATAAATATATTTGCCTTCTAATACTGCACCAAATGGCAATAAATTCATTTTGTGTGTATGGTGATCAATGCTTATTAATTAATTCAAATTTTACAGGATTATTAATTAATTGTATATTATTACTTTTTCATAATTGTATTTTTTTTATATTTTGATCATTATTTTTTTTATTATTATTTTCTTTTATACCTTAGTCTTCTTACATTCTACATTTTTAAATGTTTCTTAAATAAAATCCCCAAAAAATATTTAAAATATAAAAAATAGGGGCCCACCGGTATTGGTCCAAGCTATTATATTTTTTTAGTAAATCTTTCTTACAAACACTTAATATGTTATCAAACAAACAAAGAAAAAATGCTCGTGGGTCAAATATTAATTTTTTCCCAACAAAATTAAAAAGTTGTTTGGCTGTATGAACGGCATACTTTTTTATGTATTATTTTATTTGGTCGTCTATTCAAATTATGTCGCACTATGAAGTCAACAACAAGAAAAACAAGTCGCGACTGCACACTATGTCACATGGTTGTCCCGTGCTAGCATTTAAGACAAATTGTAAGACATGACATATTCTATCATAACTTGTCATGACCGTAGTTCAAGTCGAAAACCAAGCAAAGTAAAAAAAAAACTTATAATTCATGTTGGGATGCTGCTAACATGGTGGTAGCAAAGGGGGGGGCTAAATTTTGGTTATTTTTTGCCTAGGACATACCAGAGAGATACCGAGATATCATTTTAGAAATATATAGCGTTTTATGCAAAATAAAATAAGATACGGAGGCCCATAATTCGGAAACAGTGCGTCGTAGGGCTATGCTTCTCAGAACATAAATGATTTTTATGGCCAAGGTTAAACCAAAACTGCAATTAAATTGGAATATTTCCGAAAAAGAAGAAAATAAACATCAAGAAGTTATGCCACAAGTCAAGAAAATATCTCACGCCGCCGTGCTAGCATTTAAGACAAAATGAGTTTATCGCCCAAACTGTGATTAAAAGTGTGACTTAAGCGATGTCACAGTAGGCCATGCTCGCCGGGCAGGTGGGTATATTATCGACATTAGCCTTTATAAATCCTTTATCACACATGACTAAATAAAATTTGTTGTTTATTAATATATTTGCACTAATTTTCGGATATTTTTAGTCAATCTACGTGAAGTTGACACGATAGTATCATGATTTCCTTGAACGTTATGACGTCACCAACATGGCGACCAATTGTGGCCCGTTTGTAGTCACGTGGTTTTTTTCAAAATTTTATCGATTTTCCATTGCTTATAATAAAATGAAAAAAAAATATTTAAAAGTTTATAGAAACGACAATATAATTTAAGTTATGTAAAGTTTCGAAATAAATTAAAAAAATCGTCATTTTTTTAAATTCAACAACCCAATTATATGGATATTTTTTGTCAGTTTTTGGCAAATATACAAAATGGCGGTGCTATGGGGGTCGACACGTAGAAAATATCACATTTCATTTAAAAAATAAAAAGACAGACTCGCGGGTTCTACAGAGCCACTAGCATTATTTTTGGTACCAAAATAATAAAAAAACACATTAAATATAAGCCCAATATACCGTAAATCAACCAAATAATCCCCGCAAAATAAGCTCAATAGCCAGCCAACCAACTAAACCAATAGCCAGCCTATAGAAAAAGCTATGAACCTCTAACAAAGTTACTGTATTGAACAAAGAGTCTCCGCGGTCATAGGACACATTATATTCACGTACATAAACCATTGTTTTTGCGCGGCCCTGTTCGAGGGAACAATGGACGCCGATAGAGTGGGGAAGCCATGTGGGATGCGGGATCCGGGATTCAAGAGGTCTTGTATTTCAGTGCTTGGAGACGTGAAAGTTTTGATTAGGTAATTTACTTTCTAGAATTACATTAGAGAGCTAGACGCTTTGGACTTAGAGGCTTAATTAATAGAATACCTTCTACCAGCAGATTCGTCCGCGTGATAATCGAAAAGGGGAATGCCCATTTTGTAAGGGAACTTGGGCCCTTTGAAAAAATAGTCGTATCTTGATGAATTTGGTTGTATATTGTAGAAAAACATGTTATATTCATAATTAGAAAACATTTTTTATTTATTTTGCGGGGTTCACGAGATATAACGATGTTTCTGTTCTTGAAATGAACCCTTATTACAATGCAATAAGGTTCATACAAATGTTCAAGTGAAGGAACCTGATCTGTTGTTGTCTGTACATATAAAGTAAAGGACACAGATGGAAAATAACACAAAATATAAATCGTATTTTTGTATAATATTGAAATCGCAGACACGATACTTCATAAGGGGCCTGTGTATGGACAATCTCCTTTGCCCGAGGGAACGTATTCCCAAGATACAAAAAAGGTATTGTATGTGCAATTTAAGACTATAATCTATCTCTGTGCCAAATATAATCCAGATCCGTTCAGCCGTTCTAGCTTGATTGAGTGACAAACATAAACTCATCCAAATTTTCGCATTTATAATATTACTAGCGGATGCCTCGCGGTTTCACCCGCGTAGTTAGAAGTTATTTTCGACCAGTGCGGCTGTTATTATTCAGCCACGAGCTCCTCAAGTAAGTTATCTATTACAAAAAAAAAAAAAAAAACATATTATGTTCTCGTAAATATAAAATCCCGAACAAAATCCCGCTCAACAAAGCGTGTCAGCACTATATCCAATAGGTTCACTATTATAATATTTTCGCGTCCCCGGGGTCGGCGCTGATTGGATGCTGCGTAAGATAAACTCCGCTATATTTATGCTTGTAATGGCGCGTGGCCAGGCTTTAGCTGTAGCACTTAGGGTTAACAGGTTACGTGCTACTTAGTTATTGTGTTAAATATTTTTAGGTTGCTTTTTAAGCTGGTAATAAAGGTGGTGTTACAAGTAGATCTATTTTTAACCCCTGCCGGCAAAAGAGGGGTGTTATAAGTTTCACGTGTGTTGCTGTGTATCTGTGTGTCTGTCTGTGGTATCATAGCGCCTAAACGGATGAACCTATTTTGATTCAGTTTTTTTTGTTTGGAAGGTGATTTTGTCGAGTGTTCTAAGCTATGTTTGAATAAAATCGGTTCAGCCATTCAAAAGTTATGGGCGTTTTACTGTTTGAATCGGGGTGTTTTCGCAAAATAAATGTGTCGGGGGTTTTTTAAATTTTAAAATTTTACTTGTGTCTGATAATCTCTGGTGAAAATGTTGTTGCAGATCGGCGGCGGCGGTCGAATTTTTTATTGTATTGTGTGAAACTGTTTGAATAAGATATTTTGTGCACAATTTAATTAGACCTGAGAATTAAGGATAGGTGTTTATTATATTAAATTTATTATATTTATTTAATATATTATATTAATATACGGTCATGTACTTAGACAAACAGATGACCATGTTTTGAAAAATGGCTTTCCAAGGCTACAAAGAAGAGGGGAAGAGGAAGACCTCAAATCACATGGATGACGAAGATCCAAAAGAACATGAGAGAGATGGGACTTGCGGAAGATGACGCACAAGACCGGAATAAATGGCGTCGCATGATTGGGAAAGCCGACCCCGCGAAACGGGAATAGGCGAGGCGAAAGAAGAAGAACAAGTTATTATATTAATACTAGCTGACCCGGCAAACTTTGTTTTGCCATAAAAACACCAAACATTTATCTACCCTACCTACCCTACCTTACACTACCTACCCTTTCCTACCCTACACTACCCTACCCTACCCTACCCGACCCTACACTACCCTACCCTACACTACCCTACCCTACACTACACTACCCTACCCTACACTACCCTACCCGACACTACTCTACGCTACCCTATCCTACCCTACACTTCCCTACCCTACACTACCCTACCCTACACTACCCTACCTTACACGACCCTACCCTACATTACCCTACAAAAAAAAAAAAAAACCTTATAACCATCTTTGAACTTCAACGATCATTTTGACGGCCAAATTGGTCCAGGCGTTGTTGAGTTATGCGCTTACCAACACATTTTGCGATTCATTTTTATATTATAGATAATATATTTCATATTAATATAATATTTAATATAGTTATTTACAGGATTGTAACAGTAATTAAACGCAACAAATAAAATGGTTACACTACTAATTGAATCATTAGGGATTGTGTTAGCGTTATTCTCATTTAAATGGCAAATAGATTGGAAAAGCTAGCGTCCGTTTACAAATCAAATCTAATGGAAAACTTTTCGCCTGTTGGTTGTGTTTTCCAGCTTAACTACTGTCCCAATTCTGATGATAATTTGTAGAAAATTAGCTTGAAAACTTCTATAAACATATTGTACGAGGAGGCACATTTCTTCTAGACAAAGTTAGAACACTACGTGCGGTTGTATCTCGGGTCCAAGTAACACAGAAACTCCTAAATAATGTTTGTCTTTTGCAGAATAAGATATTATCCAGCACATACCTCAGTATGTGTAATAAGTAATGTACAGTTGTATCTGGAGGAGTGCCGTGTACTGTAGAAGTTAATACGGTAACTTGAGACAACAAAGTTTTGGTACATTTTACATTTATGCGACCAAAGACGTAGGTAAGGTCTGCACGATGAGATGAAATACTGGGTTGTACATATATTCGTTCTTTCTCAAGCTAAAAATTTAAGTAGGAGGTCAGTTCTTCTTTTTCGTTTTGATGGTGCATTTGATGAAACTATTTGAGCCCAGTAGGTGGTCACTTTTATTGCAGCGTCAGAGGCATTATGGTTCATCCAAGGTGCAAGTGGATTGAGAGTCGGGACACTCTAGCAAGTGGGGCTTAGTCTGTACAGGAGCAGGAGGAGGGGAAGGAGGCCAGTTAAATACTATATATATTATCTACATATGACTCTGACTTCTGATAAACCAACAGTATATATTTCAAAAGATTTTGAATATTCCTGATGTTAAAATCGCAAGAAAGTGATTCTTAATTCGTCCATGTTACCTCTTTAATGTGATCTAGGAAGTAATGTATATGCAGATATACCTTAGGATCCCCAAGAAGTCATATTTCAGGCGATAATAACCTCTATACGAAAAAAAAGTAAATGTATAAATCTAAGTATGTGTATATCTAATTATCTTCCTTTCTATCTAAGTATCTGTATATCCTATGTGTATTGAGATCTACAACAAGATTCCTAACAAAATTAAAGAACTTCCAATGGTCCGCTTCAGAAGGGCTTTGCGCAGGTGGTTAATAGAGAATTCCTTCTATACTTTAAAAGAATTCCTTCAATTTAAATTTAAATGACCTAATTGTATACTTACAAAATATTTGCATGTCATTATGCTATGATTAAATATGTTAAGCTACTGTTATACTACCATTGTAAGATCTTTTGTAACCATATTTATCTGCAAATAAATCTTTGACTTTGACTTAAAAATCCGACTGCTTACGAAGCGAACTAAATACATGTTAACACGAAGAAAATCATGCTGTGCAGTTTTAGTTCACTTCTTAAGCAGTCGGTTTTTTTTTATTTATTAGTTTTAAGCTAGGTATATTTTTTTTCGAATTACTTTTAATCACTTATTGTTTTATATTTTTGTAATCAATTCTTAAAACCCTTCATTTTGATACCTCACATGACAGATTTGGAAGAAAATAAAAATGGTACTCACAAAACAAGGCGCCCAAAAATTGGCATTTTTTTCCATTTTAATAATAACAGTTTTATTTCGCCGATTGACGTAAGAATCATTAAAATCGGCATACGCGTTTGGTGTTTAGGTATAATGACACATAGGAACAAACATGCATACATACATGGACTGATAAACACATTAACCTCCTTTGCGTCGCGCAAAAAAATAACTCCCATTTATTTGGGATTCAGGGGACAGTTTTCTTCGTCATTCTTCACCTGACCTGTCTGTGGTAAAGAAAAAGAAATCAAATAAACTTTTTAATAAAAAATTAAACCTACTTCCAAAACAAACACTAAAAAGCGAAAAATAACTTTATTTTCAGCAGTCGGTGTCTTTGGCACCTATATTTTTTTGTTTTCGACACCGATTTCCAAAAATAAAGTAATTTTTCGCTTTATAATGTTTTATTTTGGAAGTCGGTTAAGTTTTTTTGTTAAAATATTTTATTTTGCTCATTTTAGTTTTGGTACCTTATATTAACCACGATAATACGCATTATTAAGTATAACTTAAAAACATCTCGTCACATCTTGAACAAATTTAAATGGGATAACTACATGAGAAGCACAAACTTAAAAATAAAAAAAGTTCATCAAAATCGGTTCGGCATAACAAACATACACTAAAAAACATACAGTCGAATTGACGAAAGTCGGTTGAAAAGGAAATAAATATATTTTTGAAAAATTTTTGCTACCTCTGTCCTCACCTACTCTGTACCGCCTCAACACACGCTATGCATATATGAACTGCCAGAATAATGGTGTTCATGCTTAAAAGCTTTTGCGGATAATCGTGCCGTTAATTATTAGTACAACAGTTATAGTGTAATGAAACTCCATTATAATGTTGTACATGGTGGTAAAATATTGGTGTTTTAGTTCCTACAGGAAGCTAGGTAATGGGATGTTGTTTTTGGCTAATAACATTGTAATATGTAATGGTAATTCATATAAAATAACATCATGGGTGTATTTCACAGCAGTGGTGGCCCAGTGGTATCGGCCGCGACTTACAAGTCATAGGTCGTGGGTTCGAGCCCAGGCAGGCGCGCTTTACTTTGTGTAAATTATTTCTTCACCACTGCTCTCAAAACGGTAAAGGAAAACATCGTTAGGAAACCGGCATATCCTAGAACCAAAAATTCGAAGACATGTGACATCCACCACCCCGCACTGGGCCCGCGTGGTAAATTACGGCCCATTTCCTCTTACAGAGAGGAGGCCTGTGTCCCAGCAGTGGGCACATTAATAGAAAGATGATGATGATGGGTGTATTTCCTAAACGTTAGACAAGAATGTAAATAGACCATCACAACACCAACTCCCGATGGTTGAGCTGAGTGGTGCCGATCCATGTGTCATGTTCGTGAATGGGCGCCATCACTTGGGACTGGTCATAACTTAGATGCCTTGGTCTGTTTTTAATTACCTATTTATTGTAGTTTTCAATTGTTTGTTTTACTCTAGACGCTTTTACGTGCAAGTCTTTTTACACCGTTCTCACATATATGTATTTTTCCAACAAGAATGATGTAACCAAATATTTGTAAAACATTTTTTTAAAGAGAAATTTTGGAGTTTCTTGTCCGTTCTTCTCCATAACAAGCTACTTTTCCGAATGGACGGTAGAATCAATTATTATTACGTTTAAATTTAAATTTTTGACGATCAAAAGTGGCCTAACTCATCATCATCTTCCTGCCCTTATCCCATGTTACTTGGGGTCGGCGCAACACGTTTTCTTCTTCCATACCATGACGCCCTTTTCTTTCATATCGCTCCTCACACAGTCCATCCATCTTTTCTTTGGCCGTCCCTTCCCTCTCCATCCATTCACATCTATATTCATAACTCTTTTAGTAACATGCGTTTCATCCCTCCTCATCACATGACCATATCAGGACAAACGGTTTCCTTTTAACTTTTCTGTTACTGGCGCCACTTTCAAACTACCTCTAATATACTCATTTCTCACTTTATCCATTCTCGTCACTCCGCACATCCATCTCAAAATTCTTCTCAACGACAGGTCTAATCACGGACTTGTAAATTTTCCCCTTTAACTTGAGGGGCATCCGTGGGTCACAAGTTATTCCAGTGACCTGTCGCCATTTCATCCATCCCGAGTTGATCCTGTGCGTTACGTCTCGGTCTACCTCGCCATCCCCTTGGACAAGCGACCCTAGGTACCGGAAGTCGGAGCATATCGGTATGGGTGTTCCAGCAAGAGCTATAGGCACGGAACTGGAGAGACCGCCAAAATCGCAGAAAAGGTACTCAGTTTTAGTTCTGCTCAATTTCCAGCCAACACTCTCCAGTCTGTGCCACCACACCTCCAATCTGCTCTGAACCTCTAGGCCACTCTCGGCGACCAGCACAATGTCATCGGCAAACAGTATACACCAGGGTGCCTCTTCCTGTATGTCTGACGTCAGTGCGTCCATTATCATCAGGAAGAGGTAAGGACTGAGAGCCGACCCTTGGTGCAAGCCGACTGCCAGACTGAAGCTGCCAGTAGTGCCCACTGTAGATCGGACTTGGGTACTGCATCGACTGTACATCGCTTGGATCAACTGTACATACTTCCCAGGTACACCTTTCTTCTTAAGGGCCCACCACAAAACCTCACGGGGCACCCGGTCGTATGCCTTCTCGAGGTCAACGAACACCATGTGGAAGTTTTTATGAGCACCTCTGTATTTCTCGCACAACTGGCGGATTGCGAAAATGGCATCCGTTGTACCCCGACCAGGCATAAAACCGAATTGGTTCTGCGATATTTCACTCTCTTCTCTCAGCCGCCTTTCAATAACTTTCTCCCAAGCTTTCATACTATGTGACATTAGCTTTATTCCTCTATAGTTATTGCACTCCAGCACATCACCTTTGTTTTTAAAGATGGGCACTAGCGAACTATTGCACCATTCATCAGGTATGGCTTCTTCCAGCAACAACTTATTGAAGAATAAAGCTAACCACGTCCATCCATCGACGCGCAATATCTTCCACACTTCAACTGGTATTCCATCCGGACCAACTGCCTTACCATTCTTCATTCCATTTACTGCTATTCTTACTTCCTCCATACTAACCATTCTCACTAACCCCTCATTCACAGGTTTATTCTCTAACATACCACTCCAGTTATTTTCCTCATTCATCAGTTTCTCAAAGTATTCCTTCCACCTATCCTTAATTTTTTCATCTTCAGTAAGAATAGTTCCAGCCTCATCTTTTATACATCTTATCTGACAGACATCCCTCTCCCTTTTCTCCCTAGCTCTAGCAAGCCGGTACAGATCCTTTTGGCCTGCTGGACTATTATATAGCTTGTCCTGAGCTTTTGCTCTCGCTATAGCCACAGTTTTCTTAGCTTTTTTCTTCGCAGCATCATACTCACCGTTTTTTGCAACTTTCAAACTAGCGTTTTCCTGTTCTACACTTTGCCATTCCTTAAATTTTTTCTTCTTTTCCTTTAACACATTCTGTACTTCTGTTGACCACCACCATGTTTCCCTATCTATCGTGCCCCTTCCTCTCGTCTCGCCCAAAATATCCCTCGCCGCACACCTAATACACCCAGCAATCTCCTTCCAAGTTTCGTTTACACTTCGATATTCCATGTCTCCCATCTCTATCATTTTGTCAACGACTCGCTCTCGAAACTTCTTCGCACAATCATTCTTCTCTAGCATATGCCATTTTATTTTAGGAGGAGGACGCTCTCTGCTTTTTGTACACTGTATTTTCACTACTTGTGTCATAACCAGGAGTCTGTGCTGAGAGACCAAGTCTTCTCCTGGCAGCACTTTGCAATTTTTGACGTGCTGTATGCTGTTGCGTCTGACGAGAAGGTAGTCGATTTGTGTCTTGTGGTTACCACTTTTGTAAGTGATAAGATGTTCGTCTTTTTTCTGAAACCAAGTGTTAGCTACTGCCAGGTCAAACGCAGTAGCGGTTTGAAGTAGCGCCTCTCCCTCGTTGTTGGTATGCCCAAATCCCCATCCCCCGTGAACTCTTTCATAAATCCCTCTCATTCTACCTACATGTCCATTAAAATCTCCTCCAATATCAATTCCTCATGCACAGGGATGGTTATCAAGGCTGTATCAAAATTCTCCCAAAACTTCTCTTTCACCGTTTCATCACACCCTACCTGCGGTGCATACACACTAACTACATTCAACTTCACATTCTCTAACATAACTTTTACAACTATCAATCTGTCATTAATCCTTTTTATATCTATCACGCTTTCTTTCAAATTAATATCTAACACTATTCCCACACCATTTCTTTTCCCGAATCCCGAAAAGTGGCCTAACTGAATAAATAAAATTTAATTGATTGATTGAGCCCAGTTATGTTTAAGTCCCATGTTTTATTTATATATTTCAACCTTATCACACAGGATTACACCGAATACGATAAATGCGCTTATCCTAAGTTGTATGTTAAAGATGGCGAACCTATCACGATCAAGCGTCAGTGCCGGAATGAACTTTAATGGTGGTTTATGGTTTGGACGGCAGAAATTCTAAGCTTGTAATAATCTCACTACAAGGCAAAACCTTAATACCAAATATCTGACTGAGCAAAATTCTGACGAGAAGTTAAAAGGTAACAGACACAGAACTTTTCCATTTATAATGTTAATATAAAGTATAGATTTCATTTCAGATTTTTAAAAAGACATTGGAATCATTCATCATCTTTTAACGACAACCTAATCACCCGAAAGACATTCAGTAAAGTGTCTAATCATCAAACCACAGCAAACATTCCCGAATCCAAGTTCCCATTAACAATATACATGCATGTATGCAAACCATGAACACGATGGCGATATCTTGCCAGATTAAGGAGTTCCTATGAACACCTTCCAGCTCTATCATGATGAGATCAGCTCCATCATCATCATCATATCAGCCGAAGACGTCCATTGCTGGACATAGGCCTCCCCCAAGCGTCGCCACATTAACCGTTTCCGTGCGACTCGCATCCAGCGGATCCTAGCAACCTTCACCAGGTCATCGGTCCACCTGGTGGGAGGCCTTCCAACGTAACGTCTTCCGGTTCGCGGTCGCCACTCCAGAACTTGTTCTGCGAGCAATATGTCCTGCACACTGTCACTTAAGTTTGGCAATTCTTCGGGCTATATCTGTAGCTCTGGTTCTCTTGCAGATCTCAACATTTCTGATTCGATCAGCTCCATAGTACCATATTATTTAATGTTTTGAAATTTTAATAAGTTCGCCAAGTTTAATCTTAACTGAATCGGCGGGAAGTGATTGAAAATGGATTTCTAGTTACTGGACACGCATACATGAACAATGCATTAAGCTTGTAACAAGTAAAATTTAAACACACACACACATTTTTATTTCATGCTTTTTAATGTACATAATTTATCTAGTAGTAGACACGCTTCTATCGACAATCTATCGAACTCGTAAATATGACACGATATCTTGCGAAAATACCCCGATTCAAACAGTTAAACGCCCATTACTTTTGAACGGCTAAACTGATTTTCATTAAACATAGCTAAGAACATTCTCGATAAAGACACCTTTCGAACAAAAAATAAAAATCGGTTCAACCGTTTAGGAGCTTTGATGCCACAGACAGATACAAAAACACACTGGTACACACGTCAAACTTATAACTAAACAAAATAGAAACGAAAACAAGAACACCGACTTCCGAAATTGAAGTTATTTTTCACTTTGTAATGTTTTTTTTTGGAAGTCGGTTGTAATTTTTGTAAAAAAGTTTTTATATTTCACTTTTTAGTTGTGGTACATAACGGACCAATTTCTATATAGTCTAGTGTGGTATTTATTCAAGATCTACTTACGTTTCATAACACTATACAATCCATCTTCACATCTTTTGATATCGCATCAATTTGTGTAACTCATTTTATATATATTCTTTGTATTATTACATCTGGAAAGCATATTTAGTTATCTCTGACTGTTTTAAATATCTTAACTTAAATTATATTCGTAATTTATAATTCTTCTTGTAATATTTTTCTACTGTGACGTTTTATCTGACATGGCATCTGTCTGTCTATTTTATTTTCTTAAAGCCATAGACATACCATAGGTACCATGGACTATAATACCTAGACCTTTCCTTAAGCTAGTTGTACATTATTGTAAGGTCAGAGCAGACTGACCCGCCTTTGTAAAGGATGTCAGATAAAACGTCACAGTAGAAAAATATTACAAGAAGAATTATAAATTACGAATATAATTTAAGTTTAGATATTTAAAACAGTCAGAAATAACTAAATATGCTTTCCAGATGTAATAATACAAAGAATATATATAAAAATGAGTTACACAAATTGATGCGATATCAAAAGATGTGAAGATGGATTGTGGAGTGTTATGAAACGTAAGTAGATCTTGAATAAATACCACATTTCCCCGATGACCCCAGAAAAATTTTCAACTAGAAGAAAATTTTGAGGTTTAAATATAATCCTTGCTCTATCACACAACATCTTTCATACTTTCGTCAAACACTCTCATTCAATCACACGTTAGGGGATATAGTTCACATTCAATGACGTATACTCCACAAGGAAATATTTATTAAGATATAACGAAGGCTTATTTATTTTTAATAGGTGTCGTTACCCGCACCTGTTTGAAAACCCTTTAAGAAACTATTTATTTAAACAAGAGGAACTCAAAGAGGAGGAGGACTCAAGTCTATAAGAGGGAAGTCTCAAGTCTATAAGAGGGAACTCTCAAGTCTATAAGAGGGAACTGTCTATAAGAGGGAACTCTCAAGTCTATAAGAGGGAACTTTCAAGTCTATAAGAGGGAACTAGGTTGAGAGGGAACTAGGTTTGAGAGGGAAGGATACAAGAGGGAAAAAAATATATTAAAGAAGACTCCACGCATTTGGCTTATTTTTAAAGAATTACGGGACCGCTCTTTGCATATAAGGCTTTCCGAGTTATGCAAACCGCTCTAAAATAACACCTCATTCTTTAAGAATAAGATTCAAGGGAATTAAGAAGTTTAAGAAGACTCCACGCATTTGGCTTATTTTTAAAGAGTTACGGGACCGCTCTTTGCACATAAGGCTTTCTGAGTTGTGCAGACCGCTCTAGAGGAAAAATAAAATAAAGAGAAAACATAAAGAGGGATAAAATTATTGCCTAATAGGTTTAGATAATTGAAGGAGTAAAAGTGCTAGCAAAAGATGATGATGACATGAGGGCCTGAATGAGAAACCAAAAGTTAGCTTATGTACTTGTGCTTACGTTGTCAAGATTAGTGCAATTGGTGTAAACTGAACCACAAGGTATAGTTTCCCGACCAAATACAAGAAAAGATGGGGAGAATCCTGTTGAAGAGTTTACCGTGCTATTTAGGAGGATCCTAATGGTTCGAGAGGAAAATGGCATGTAAAAGATTTTAAAATTTAATATTTTACTTGGCATTTATTTTTATATTTGGTGTAATTCTTGTAAATAATTACACATTCGGCTTATTTTGTTTTCCATTATTATTAATTGTGTATAGTGTTCTAATAATGAAGATATCATTATGTAATTATATTCTAGGTTATCCTAGATATTCTTTTTACACTTTTGATGTCATTACTAACACACACTTATGTGTTTTTCTTAAATTTCCTTGACATCACTTATCTTATTCTTAACTTTATGCATTAAGAATGAGGTGTTATTAAAGAGCGGTCCCGTAACTCTTTAAAAATAAGCCAAATGCGTGGAGTCTTCTTAAACTTCTTAATTCCCTTGAATCTTATTCTTAAAGAATGAGGTCTTATTTTAGAGCGGTTTGCATAACTCGGAAAGCCTTATATGCAAAGAGCGGTCCCGTAACTCTTTAAAAATAAGCCAAATGCGTGGAGTCTTCTTTATTTTATTTTTTTTCCCTCTTGTATCCTTCCCTCTTGTATCCTTCCCTCTTGTATCCTTCCCTCTTGTATCCTTCCCTCTTGTATCCTTCCCTCTTGTATACTTCCCCTCTCAAACCTAGTTCCCTCTCAACCTAGTTCCCTCTTATAGACTTGAGAGTTCCCTCTTATAGACTTGAGATCTCCCTCTTATAGACTTGAGTTCCCTCTTATAGACTTGAGTTCCCTCTTATAGACTTAGACTTCCCTCTTATAGACTTGAGTCCTCCTCCTCTTTGAGTTCCTCTTGTTTAAATAAATAGTTTCTTAAAGGGTTTTCAAACAGGTGCGGGTAACGACACCTATTAAAAATAAATAAGCCTTCGTTATATCTTAATAAATATTTCCTTGTGGAGTATACGTCATTGAATGTGAACTATATCCCCTAACGTGTGATTGAATGAGAGTGTTTGACGAAAGTATGAAAGATGTTGTGTGATAGAGCAAGGATTATATTTAAACCTCAAAATTTTCTTCTGGTTGAAAATTTTTCTGGGGTCATCGGGGAAATGTGGTATTTATTCAAGATCTACTTACGTTTCATAACACTATACAATCCATCTTCACATCTTTTGATATCGCATCAATTTGTGTAACTCATTTTTATATATATTCTTTGTATTATTACATCTGGAAAGCATATTTAGTTATCTCTGACTGTTTTAAATATCTAAACTTAAATTATATTCGTAATTTATAATTCTTCTTGTAATATTTTTCTACTGCGACGTTTTATCTGACATGGCATATGTCTGTCTATTTTATTTTCTTAAAGCCATAGACATACCATAAGTACCATACCTAGACCTTTCCTTAAGCTAGTTGTACATTATTGTAAGGTCAGAGCAGACTGACCCGCCTTTGTAAAGCCGTTTTTATTCGCTCTGTTCTGATGGAGATTTGAATTTGAAATTGAGAAGAGATGGCAGATCGAATGAAAAACGGGCTTCAGCTTTTTTCAGTCTTGGAACTGGTCTGAACGCGGACAGTGGTGGATATACTGTGTACTAGAATACGAAGTGTATTTTTCTACTCTTGAACTCTTAAAAACGGTGAATTATCCGCTTATGTAAAAACTATTATTGTTTGAAGTGCACCAGTTAATATATATATATTTTGTGTGGTTCCCGAGAGCATTATTTCCTGAGACTTACCCTCAACGGCCATCTCGTGACATCAAAGGCCTCACTGTTTGGCGTATTGAGCCATAGCCGGCCCGGCCTCCACACACCTCGGAGCCTACGTATTTACCCGTTTGCCTGATTATCCGTCCTGCTATCTACTCTACTGCCTACCTGACTGATTTCCTGGCTTGACCACCTACCCGTGGTGTCTGCTGACCTGCCTACCTGCCCGATTGCCTGCAAGTCCGTCGTGGTGCCTGCTCACCTGCCTACCTCGGGCATTCCACGACTTCCTGCCCGACCTACGGTTAGCTGCCCACGACGTCTGAAGCCGGCCTAAAGTTTATACTGCTATATCCTTTTTATTATTTTTTTTTATCTTTTTAACTTAATTTTTATTAACGTGGCTTACGTATAGCTCTCCGGCGCTATACGTAACGCTACACTAGCTAAAGTGAAGCCAAAATAGATTAACCCAATAACATGCAACTTAAACAAAACTGTGGATTGAGAGTATACCAGGGTGAACTGTTCACACCTGCTGCGTACCCCTTTGGGAACGTACCAGTTTGATGTGTGTTATGAAATGGTGTAAACAATAAACAGACATGCGATTGCAGCTATCCTGAGTGATTTGTCGTCATTTATTAAAGAGTTCTGATGTATATCTCTAAAGTTCTTTATCAGATCTTGATTAAAATAAAATGGAACCACATGACAAGCACCAGCGTTCGAATAAAAAAAGACAAATCAAAATCGGTTCTTCCAATAAAAAGTTCTGAGGTAACAAAAATAAAAAAAATGCATTCGAATTGATAACCTCCTCCTTTTTGCGAAGTCGGTTAAAAACCTAGTCACCTGAACAACATTCAACAAAGTGTCTAACCGTCAAATCACAATAAACATTCCCGGACCCCGACTTTCCAAACTCGCATTGACAAATAATATACATGCATGTACACAAACCATGAACTGTACACAATTATGTATAAGTTGACAAACTTGGCCGAAGCTAACTAAACTCCGAATAACTTCGACTTTGATATATTATTATGAAGATTGTTGGCCTGTGAACGCGAAGTTTGGGGAACAACATAGGTTGTGATGCGACCGTTAAACGATAGTAACTGTTTTGGTCTTGTCCATACTAATATTATAAATGTGAAAGTAACTCTGTCTGTCTGTCTGTCTGTTACCTTTTCACGCTTAAACCGCTGCACCGATTTAGATGAAAGTTGGTATGAAGATAGTTTGAGACCTGGGAAAGGACATAGGCTATATAGGTAGGGTAGGGTAGGGTAGTGTAGGGTAGGGTAGGGTAGGGTAGTGTAGGGTAGGGTAGATAAATGTTTGGTCTTTTTATGGCAAAACAAAGTTTGCCGGGTCAGCTAGTTGTATATATACCTTAGTGCATGGGCAGTTAAATTAAGGAGGCTTTTGAAGAAGAGTTTATGTTCTTGATATTGCATCCTACCTTATTTGAGGTAGCCACAATAAGTCACCTTCTTATTCCACACTTTTCTATTAGACATCACTTTAGTATTCCCCACTTTTCTACATATAATATACTAGCTGTCCCACGCGGCTTCGCTACCGTCAACTGGCTACCTACCTACCCTACCCTACCTACCCTACAATCATGAATGTTACGTAACTTTAACCACTTACGCAGCAAACGCAATGGAAGCTCTCAAAAAGGAATAATTTTACCCGTTTTTGCAACATTTTGCATTTCTGCTCCGCTTCTATTGGTCGTAGCGTGATGCTATATAGCCTATAACCTTCCTCGATAAATGGACTATCCAAAAAAAATTCAATTCCAACGAGTAGTTCCTGAGATTAGCGCGTTCAAACAAACAAACATTCAAACTCTTCAGCTTTATAATATTAATATATATATTATTATAATATATATATATTAGTATTGAAGTATAGATTTCTGACAGTGGATAGAATGTTTGAAAAATTATATGGCTCCCAATTTTTTTCTTAAAGCCTTTTCTATGGAATGTTAAGGGCCTACCACTGCTTTAGTGCCGTAAAACGGTTATTTTCTAAAACATACTCCTCAGTAACGGCTAAGTTAAAAGGTTTGAAAAAAATATATATTTATATGTGATTCATTTACATTATTTTTGAAATAAGATTGTTTCGTAAAACTAATAGTTTAGCTTTCAAAAAATTATTAACAACATGATAATTTTTCGCAACTTTTGTATGCTCCTCCATGACGACTTGGGTCTTTAAAAATATTTTACACAGTATAATTGATGGCTGGAATTTATTCATAACTGAAACAGCATACGTAAATCAAATAAAATTTTACAAAGAAAACTGTTCAAAAGGAGGTTCATCAATATTGATATTTTGGCTTCGAGCGGGTGCACGGCCAGTACTGCGTTAACATTGGGGCGTATACCAGGCCCCTCAGAAAGTATTGCGAAAAAAAGTTTTTATATATGGGAGACTGGCCAGTTATAATGTTTTTCGAAAATATGATTATTTATAAGTAAAAATAAGTAAGTTCCAATTTCAAAATTTCCCTCCACATTTTTTGCGAGTTAATTCAAGGTATTGTGTCTCACTGAAATATGGATCTGCGCCGGGAACATTTTAGAGCTATGATTTTATACGATTTCAAGTGTCGCCTGAAACCGGATGAATCGTACGATAGACTTCAAATGGCATTCATGGATGAAGGCCCTTCCAAGGCAACCGTGTATCGTTGGTATAACGAATTCAAGCGCGGTCGACCAACTTTGGGGGATGACGAAAGAAGCGGTCGCCCTTTGACGGCTGTTACCGAAGAAAACGTGCTAGCAGTGAAAAATTTAATCCAAGACAATAGGCGAATTACATATCAGGAGATTCAACACATATTGAAGATTGGATCGGGAAGCGTTCACGAGATTCTACACAGCCATCTTCGCGTGAGGAGGATAGTATCACGCTGGGTGCCGCACAACCTCACCGATGCTCAGAAGCAGGCCCGGGTGGAATGGTGCCGTGATATGCTTAACAAATTTGAAGCAGGCTCGTCTCGGCGTGTTTACGACATCGTTACAGGTGATGAGTCCTGGATTTATCAATACGACCCAGAAACCAAGCGCCAGTCGACTGTTTGGGTGTTTCAAAATGAGCCAACGCCTACCAAAGTGAAGCGATCTAGAAGCGGGGGTAAGATTTTGATCGCTAGCTTTTTTAATTTGACTGGCCACTTGGTATCAATTCCCTTACGGGATCAAAGAAGCATTAATGCCGAATGGTATACTACCAAATGTTTGCCAGAAGTTTCCTCTGTTATAAGCAACAAGCGACCAAACACAGGGCTCCGCGGGCTACTGCTCCACCACGACAATGCACCTGCGCACACCGCACTCAAAACGAGGGACTTCCTGGACAGCACGCCAGTCAAACTCCTGGGTCACCCTCCTTACAGCCCTGATCTAGCACCGTGTGACTTCTTTTTATTCCCAAAAATAAAAAATCAGCTCAAAGGGATACAATTTTCGTCGCCGGAAGATGCGCTGGCTGCGTTCGAGCAGGCTGTAAACGAGGTGTCTGCGGCGGACTGGAAAAAGTGTTTTGAAAACTGGTTTAGGCGCATGAATCTTTGTATAGAGGCTGGTGGAAAGTACTTTGAAAAGATTTAATAAAAATATATGTACGTATAGAACAATTTTTTTTAGTTTCGCAAAACTTTCTGAGTGTCCCACGTATATCGCCTTCTCTCTAATCTCCGCGACAATTTCTAGAAAATAGACTGCAAAATTGTGCCTAAAAATCGTCCCTGTGATAAAATTAACATTTTCATACTAATAATAGTAGATTTCGAAAACAATGTTTTTAAGGAAACTTCTTGAAATACAACAACTGTAAACTATTTTCTGTATGTAAAAAAAAAATGTTTAGCCATGTTAAAAAAACAAAATCTGTTTAAATTAAGAAACTATAAACTTCTTTCGCCACAACTTTTCACTAACATACTTTAGGCACAAAATATCTGAATGTTCCAGAATCTCTCTCGGCGCTTACAAAATAACCTGTTATATTTAAATATTGGATGTACGTAGGCCGTGACAGGTTGCCGTCGCCTACGACATTACAATAACCTAATTGTCTAATTTTACACCTACGAACGACGCGGGATGGGAGACAGATGGTACCTTAGAGGTTACCTCTTGGTAGGATCCTGTTTCAATAACATACTGATCGTTAACTTATCTGTAGTTATTTGATAGGGGAATATTTTTAGCTTTGCAGATATCCATAAAACATAAATGATTTTCCACTAGCTAATACCAGAAGCTTCGCCCACGTGAATATAGGAATTCTTCTTCTGCTTATTCTTTTTACCCGACTGCCGAAGGAGAGTAATGTGTTTATCAGTCTGTGTGTGTATGTATGTTTGTTCCTATGTGGCGTTCTAGAGACCAAACGCGTTGGATGATTTTGAATAATTTTGATGATTCTTACGTCAATCTTTTCGTCTTTACCTTACGAGTGTCATTGGCTACATTAAATTTAGAAAATAGAAAAATGGCGGCTTTTGGGCGCTATATTGCATGCGCCCAAACCCATCGTATGGGGTATCAAAATAAAGGGTTGTAAGAGGTGATTTCATAAATAATTAACACTTAAATGTTTAAATGTACCTAACTCGACAATGCAAATGTTAACAAAAAAAAAAGAAAAGTTTATTCAAAAATCAGAAACCCGACTGCTTAAACTTTTTGAATTAACTTTTTATATTATATCCTTAATCATAATGTTCGGGCCAAGTAGGTAACCACGTTTATTCCAGCATTGGAAGGGTTTTTCAGGTCTTCTAGTGTGCAGGTAAACTGACATTTGGGGTACTCCAGCGAATAGGACAATGTCTGAATAGGAGCACCGTACTCGCGTACGGGTGCTGGTACGCGTACGGGTGTTAGATGGGTCAATAATTCCCCACAGGGATGTTCCCTGGGTAGAAAAATGTTAATTCTATTTAGTCCATCAGTGAGATTATCAAATAATATTGGACACGTATTTTCTGCTTTACCAAATCAATAAAAATTGACAATAATAAAGTGCATCAAAATTCAAGAGTGGGCCTTGTGACGTCACTAGTCAGTATAAAGCATACTAGCGGCGTGACGTCACACGATATTTCAACGCATTGTATCGTCGTCACTTTATGTTTACGTGTCAAAAGAAAAAATACTTGTCCAATATTTTTTATTAATCTACCTGACGGACAAAAAACTAATTTTCAGTCAGCAACCCTATTATATTTGCAGCGGCTACTTAAGTAGCAAAGTAGGAATTGATCTCATGGAAATGTACTTCCACGATAAAAAGTAGCCTATCCTTCTATAAGGTTCAAAGTTCATTTAAAATTTGTTCAGCAGTTTAGATGTGAAAACGTAAAAAAACAAACGGACATTCATAATATTAGTTTGGATTGCATGAATAATTCCGGGAGTACTTATTCAAAGATCCAATTTAATATTACGCACATAAGCAAAGTTAACGATTCGTTTTTTTTATAGGAACCGGACATTCACAGCCATTATAGTCGTTTGGTAAGATAAATATGTGCTCCACCCACAGTTTTCTTACAATACAAGTTTTCCACGATGAGAGGTACCGACGACACACTCATCTTTAATCATACCGGAACGACTAAATTATAATATTTCCAATACTATGAATGACACAGATATAAATGTAACTAGATGACGCGATTGTATTTACTTCGCGTGTCAAAAAACGAGAGAGAGAGATCTACTACTACTGTGAAAAAACGCACATCCTGCCCCTCCATACTCCATCACTCCGGCAGAGAATTTGCCCCCTGGACACGAACTGCAGTGGCCAATCTGGAAATCCCTAAACCGATTGCAGGTACAGGTTGGTTGCTGCAGAAAAAATCTGGCCAAATGGAGTCTCATAGACCCATCTCAAACACAGTAATGCATGCATGGAGTACTGTTCTCATCTCTGGGACGGATCCGCCAAATACCAGCTTGATGCACTAGAGTCGATCGAAAAGCGGGCCAAAAGGCTCATCGGCGATGAGGCACTGGTTAAGTCAAAGCTCCAGAGCCTTGAACATCGTCGCCGAGTTGCCAGCTTGTCGGTCATTTATCGGTTGCATTTCGGGGAGTGTGCGATGGAATTGCATGATCTAATTCCACCAAGCCCGTTTCATCATCGGACTACAAGACGTACGGCGATGCGCCATTGCTACATGGTAGACATACCACCCATACGCACTAAACGTTTTGGAAATACTTTCATTATGGGTACAGCTAATGAGTGGAATTCCCTGCCGGAGTCTGTGTTTCCCGATAGCTACAATCTAGGAGTCTTTAAGTCAAGAGTGAATAGGTTACTTCTAGGCAAGCGTGCTTCACCGTCGACCACATCATCGCTTACCATCAGGTGAGATAGTGGTCAAGCGCGAGCCTATAATATATAAAAAAAAAAAAAAAAACAGTGCCAGTGTGGGGCCCCGTCGCAGGATTTGTCCTTGTCTGCCCTTCGTGCCCAGCCACCTGTACCTTTCAGGACCTAAACGTGGCACATGACAGAGCGGTCCAGGTGGCTACTTACTGGTCAGACACAATTTGAGAGTAGTTGAGTAAAAATTTGAGTTTATCGGCACAAAAAGAAGAAGTGTCAAAAAACGTAGTAAAATAACGATCAATGATCGTACAAAGTACGTTAATAGTTAAGTAGTAGCTTTTCATTTAGCATTATCGGCGCCGGAAAGCCACCGAAATCTAGAAAAATGGCTATTTATGCCATATTGAGCTGTAAAAACTGTATACAAAATGTAAATTTAGTTTTCAAATAGTATGTAAAAAAGTGGCACGCCTGATTTTCATACAGATGGACGGACTTGCGTTATCTAGTTAGATTTATGTCTGTGATGAATGATAAATAAATGATAATGGACTATTCAACACTACTGCAGTGTTGTTCCTTACTGACTTCGATTTATCTTAAGTGATATAATGAAGAAGATGTTTTTTGTTTGTATGAGATATTTAATCTTTGGAAATACCCATGTGATTACGAATCTAATCTAATACCTTTAAACGAGCAATTCTTGTATATATGTATATATATATAATCTGAATCTCTGCAATGGCTCCAAACGATTTCCATGTAATTTAGTATAAAAGCTAGGCTTTACTAAATATTTCCTCGTGACAAATCACTGTACAGGGCACAGGCAAAAAACAGGGGATGTCCTAATTTATATATTTGAGAACAACGCAGTTAAAACTTTAGAAGTATGTCATTTTTATCCTCCTTTTTACCGGTATGTAGCAGTATGTCATGGATATTCCCGGTTCTTTTCATTTCGGCCATAAACAAAAACGTCTTTTTGGCCCGTACGATTGCTTTACAAAAATAGTGATTGAGAATAAAACTACCATAGATTTACTTGCCAATAAAAAATAGAAAAATTAAAACTTGCGACATTCTCTGTTCTTTGCCTGTACCCTTCTATTAGGTAATCTATAAACCTCCCAAAGACACACATTGTAACCCAATAAAACTCAACGTATGACTTCCAACCGCAATATCATTTTATTAAGTTACCTTAAAATTAGAATAATATCTCAGTCTGGCCACAAAATAGAAAGTATACAGAAGGGCCACTCTCCGCCGTTTCAAAAATTGACACCAGGTGGGTGACCATAAGCTCTTAGAGTAAGGTTATTTTGAGGGTGCGTAAGGGACAGATGTATACAAGTCGTAATGTCGTATACATCTGTACCTTACACAAACTCAAAATACAGGACCCATTTTCACGATTAAAAAATAGCCTATGTCACTTCAGCATTATGCAGCTTGCCACTGGTGAAAGAATTTTCAAAATCGGTTTAGTAGTTTTTGAGTTTATCCGTTACAAACAAATCTTACCGCAGTGTCTCAAGACGAAAGTCTGTGACCAGTGTGTGTTGCCAGTGATGACGTATGGCTCTGAGACGTGGTCGCTTACAATCGGCCTTATCAGAAAGCTTACAGTCACTCAAAGGGCAATGGTTTTGACTACGCTCGGAGTATCCTTGCGTGATCGAATCAGAAATGTAGAGATCCGCAAGAGAACCAGGGTTACCGACATAGCCCGAAGAATTGCCAAACTTAAGTGGCAGTGGGCAGGGCACATTGCTCGCAGAACGGATGGCCTATGGGGCAGAAAGGTTCGGGAATGGCGACCGTGAACCGGAAGACGTTGCGTTGGAAGGCCTCCCACCAGGTGGACCGATGACCTGGTGAAGGTTGCGGGGATCCGCTGGTTACGAGATGCACTGGACCGATCAATGTGGCGACGCTTGGGGGAGGCTTATGTCCAGCAGTTGACGTCTTTCGGCTTATATGATGATGATGATGAAACAAATCGTAATTTCAGTCTTCTTTATATTGGCTGTACCTACATCGCTCACTGACGTGTCTAGATTTAGCTGTCCACACTTTGCCAACAATTACACAACCAATAAGCGAAATGGAAAAAATAATAACACGCCAAGTACGAGTCGGACCCGCGTGCCGAGTGTTCCGTAGGACTTAGGATTTTCGTTTAGGTTTCCCTTTAAATTATAAGTGAGGCCGTTTATACGTTTGTTCGTTACTATTTTTAAATCAAGAAAGTGTATATTTTATTATTTTAGCTCAAAATGTACCTCTGTTGTGTTTAAAAAATAAAAGACTGGTAGATTAGAATTAGAATTCGTCGATTGCGATCTAGTTTACGCATGATTATTGTATTTTAATGTGTAGAAAATTCGCATTTTCTTTAAATACATCAAAAATATATATTTTAACCTTTTCCAATTAACTGAATGAGTTGACAAACTCCCGCGCTAGCACTCGTGACAACCGTGACTGAGCTCTGTCCAATACTGCCCGAGAATCCCTGTAAAATCGTAATGTCAATGTGTGCGTGCAAAATGTCTCTATGTTCGAAGTGGACTCTCTGTCTGCGGCGCACCGCCTTACTTTGTGGTCTGGGCACATTATTTCGAAATGTCAAGCGACGGTCTATTATCCTCACCCACGCTGCTTACGGCAACGTCGGCAACTAAGAATGGGCACCATGTGTGACCAAAACCAGTTCCATCGGCGGCTTTTTAACATAAGACATTCGTATTTTTCCTTATAATCGTGCGATTTACTAAAGTGGGCATCGTAATCGGTGATAGGATATATCGAATGATTAAGGAATCATAGGAAAGCAGTGGAGATAAGAATGTTAGAGCTGTAATGCTTTGTAAGATATTTCCAAAATGACTCTAATTATAACAATATCTGTCAACAAAATATTATAACAATTGACATCATGCACCCCACGCTTTATTACTATAAAATATTTTTTTTGTTAATCACACTATTCGTAATTTAAATTTACTGAAAATTATTTTCTACTTATTAGTTTTGTTTTCTATTAAAGCGTGTTTTTTAGTTTTTTAAACTAACACTTATTTTAACACGCTTTCATTAGCTTGATATATATGTATCTATGTAACGGAATCTTTGAACGTGATTTTCACAACCTTCAAAACATCGGAATTGGTTTGAAACTTTGCACACTTATCCAGGACCGATGACAGTGCAATAATTGAAATAGTTTGTCCCATTAACCTTCTCAGGATTTTCAGGATAAGCGATTGAACTAAAAAGTAAAAAAAAAAAAATAGTTTGAAAATAATATTCAATAAATTTAAATTAAGAATAGTGATAGACAAAAAGAAAATTATTGTTAAAAAGCCATTTTTTTTTCTCTCTTTAGTTTTGGTCGCTTGGTTGGCAATCGTGGAATGGCAACCAGTTAAGGATGGTAATTTGCAGTGCGTCTAGATGTCCGATGGAAGAGTGGGGCCGGTGGTGTGTGAGGTTGTAGAGTTCTTAAGCTCACTCATCGAAGTACAGTCTGTAGAAGACCGACAATCAGGCAACCTTGCGGCAAAGGAACCGCGCTTTTTCGGCATAAAATTAGTACAAACAACGACAGCGTAACATTCTGACCGTGACAGAATTTGTGTAATCGAATTAGTACATACTTCCAGTGATTACCATTTCCAATAATATAACCAATCAATTTTACCTCTTAATAATATGAGTTTAGATTAGATTATACTTTGCCCTGATTTGGGAATCGTCTAAAGAATTGCTACGTGTGCCAGCGAACCATTTTGGTATGTTGGTATGCGATTCGGATCAGTGGTTTCTTTTGTGCAAATCGTTGGGGCTTCTGTGTTTGGTAGTGTTTAGAATACTCGTTTAGCTTGCACTTTCGATTGTATTAGGTGAACTATCCGTGAATCTGTGAAGAGTTCTTGATAAACGCTGCAAAATTGGTAGAAGTTCTTTTGTTTTTCACTGGGTGCATTTTGTGGTCTCTTTCCTTGAATATTTTTTATTCAAGTTGGTTTTCATACAAGTTTTCATCATCATTTATTACATAAATATATATTATGCTATCCTCGTCTTTATAGTCCTAGCTTGCCTCTAGAGGATTAGTTTGTAAGGATAGGTAGATAACATCGAATGTTTTTCTTCTACATCATCATCATCTTCATTTCAGCCGAAACATGTACACTGCTGGACATAGGCCTTCCCCAAGCGTCGGTCCTGTTCATCGTCTCGTCTCGCATCCAGCGGATCCCCGCAACCTTCACCAGGTCCTCGGTCCAACTGGTGGGAGGCCTACGAACGCAACATCTTCCGGTTCGCGTTCGTCACTCCAGAACCTTTCTGCCCCAACGGCCATGCGTTCTGCGAGCAATGTGCCCTGCCCACTGCCACTTAAGTTTGGCAATTATTCGGGCTATGACGGTAACCCTGCTGTTCATCTATATAAAATTACTTATTGATTTCCCAAAATTTCTGATTTAAATATTAATAAAATAAATGGCGTATCAATTTTCATTTGAAATCAAAAGATTCAAATCACAACTTAAAATCCAATGCGTGGTTTCGAATCGTTCCAATGTGAGAACATAAAAATACTTAGCATTCCAACAACAAATAACTTACAAATCCAATAATTTATACTATACAACACTGCATCGGTGTGGCATCGGGCTCAACACAAATATTTATTTACCGAACATTTAACAAAATTAACTAATTCCATATTCGCAAATTAACACAGCTTTAGTCGCGAAAATATTGAATTAAATACCACTATTAATTTTGGCAACAGCACGTCGGAATGAAATGCGTATAGACTAACGTATGGTATCGTAAATATTTCACACATTTAATTATTTGATTTATTTATAATTAGTTTTTGCTTTATGTAGTGTTAATTTTACTATATGGGTATTTTAATTATTTCGGTTTAGTGAAACGCTTTGGGTTCCTGATGGAAGATGAAGATGGAAAGTGCCGTCGAGACCGACCAAAAAAGAGCCTGAAAGATAGTGATAGTGTGGTCAAGCGCAAGCCTATTATTAATTTAAAAAAAAGAGTTCGCGAGACGATTTGGATGCGTATCAGTAGGTAGTTTGACACGACATAGGAAGAGTAGAATAGAATAGAATAGAATACTTTATTATGTACACCATAAGAGTTACAGAAAATTTAGATGAAGAAAACATTACACTGGGCCTTAACACTAAAAGCGATATTTTCAAGACAATCTTTGGATGGATTTTAAAATGAAAGCAAAGGCAGTACTGTAGGTAGTCTTTGGTGTAAGTAAGTCTTTCAGGACTTGGGAGAGGCTCTTTGCCAGTAGGGGGGACAGCAACGGCCAGATAAAAAAAGATCTACGCGAATTCACAGAT
The DNA here is from genome assembly GCA_949775005.1 of Orthosia gothica. Classification (NCBI taxonomy): domain Eukaryota; kingdom Metazoa; phylum Arthropoda; class Insecta; order Lepidoptera; family Noctuidae; genus Orthosia; species Orthosia gothica. The sequence continues at coordinate 10,955,821 of OX459052.1, forward strand.
AAGGACCAGAAAAGGGTATTTTGGAGGGATTTTTTCGTGTAAAGTTCAGTGGCTGTTTTAATTATTCGTTAATTGATTCCGTTGTGATGTAAAATTGGTGAAGTTTTGTATCTCAAGTGTGAATGCGAATGGAGAAAATTCGGAATCATTGAAACAGGTGCTGCTATCTTGGTAAAGTGGAGCTGAGAATGTCATTTTAGTAATGATAACCCAGCAAAGCTTGGCTGTAAGACCGACTCGATATATTTGCTGCCAAATATTCCAAAATACATTGCAATGTGTTACATCCGCTTTCTAATGCAAAATAAAGTTTTTGTGCAGACTGTATTACTGTATAAAACTAACTAAACGTGACACTGGCTAAATGCACAAAAAAAAAAGAATGTCTATAGATCGTTTCCTGGTACCCAAGGACAATTCCATAGTTCGGTTCCCCCTTGGCTTGAAGAACTTAAACAGAAATATTTTCCAATATTTATGAAATTTTCTTTGTATTTAGTGCATTACGTTAAAACACAGTGCGATTTACGAATTAGACGCATTATCTTCCAACGTGTATAAAAGTAATTAGAACTTAGCTCAGTCATACAATCAAACCTTTAAACACAGCGTCTATCCCGCTAATTACATTCCTATACCTCCCATTCAATTATCACAATATCAATCGCTAATTTCGCAACCTTTAACATCCATCGTTACTTCTTGATACAAACCTTCATACAAAGCCATAAACTGGCCGTCAATGGACAGTAAACCTGAATGCAGGTCGTTAACATTCGCGAGAATAGCGCGTAAAGTTGATTATTTAAATGGTAAACAAACAATATGAGCGCTAAGTCGAGAGGCTGAGGCATTCGATTTACGCCGTGGTAAGTCTTGCGTGGGTTGAAAAATGTTCTGCTGTGACGAAAAGATAATATGGTCCTTGGAGTGTTAGTAATTAAATTCATAGCAGCATAGATATATAGAATAAGTATTCTTTATATTAAGTACTTTTTAAATTTTGGGACAAGCCCGTCACAATATGCACAAACAGTAACCTACTTAAATTCTTGAAATTATTGCCTATAAATCATATTTTAACTCAAATTCAATTTATTGCATCCATAATGTTCATACAGGTGGTAAATATAAGTTACAGAAACAATTATGGGGCCTGTCGGGCACAACAACATTCTAGTTACAGTCAATGTCTAGGAGAGAGAAATAGCGCTCAATATTTTCCTTAATAACATTTACTCCTTAACTTCATTAAATTTTGACTTATATAATTAATCTCTTTTACTACTACTGTTCAATTTATTTAATTTATTTGTAATTCTAATGATTAATAACTTAATTGTTATGTAAATACCCATAATTTTACAACTGTATTCGTCTCGACTGTATTGGATCCTGCGGGGTTCTATTGAACTAAATTAATCAGAGGAAAAACCGGAGTGTAAGAACGGAGAAAGTAGATTATATTATGTTATTACAAAGAAGATAAATGAAGGAACTATTTCATAACGTGACTAAATAGCTAAACTTTCCGTTAAAAGCGATATTTTAAAGACAATCAAGTGGTCATTGATATGGATAAATAGTCAAGAGTTTCCAACTGGTGCTCCTCCATTTTCCTGCTTGACCTATTATAGAAAATTTCGATAACGTAGGTACTAGAATACTCGTAAGCTGTAAAGATCTTGTCTTAATAAGAAATCGGGACAAACAAAAACATCCAATGAAGTAGTTATCTAAATAAGATAGATATAGTCGTGCCAAACATATAATGAGGCAGTAGCAGAACCATAAAAGGCGGATACAAATATTTTCTTAACAGTAATGAGTTAGTCATTAGTTCAATACACTCACCTTTCCCCTCTAATGAACATTCATTGTCAACGAATCGCCCACCGTACGCTCAGGCGCAGGCACAACACTATTCATGACGTAACTTCCTATTACACTTCATTCATAAACTAAATCGATCGACTTAGTCAAACGTGGTACCGCACTATCCAAAACTAACTATTTAAAAAATTCAGAACCCACTGTCACTGTTTTCGAAATTCGAACCCGACGTTTACTTTTTTTTGTTACTTTTTTAATTTTTTTTTAGTAAGCGCGTGTGTGTCAGGCGGTGCGCGCGCGCGTTTGAGCACGCGCGAAGCCTCTGAGAATCGCCCCCGCGATTTTTGATGCGTGGGCGCAAGCCGGCCCCGAATTTGCGTAATATATTTAAGCAATAAAACAACTCAAATATTACTATATATTCCTCACTAGTTTATCTTATAATGTCAGTTCAAAACGAAACGACCGCCGTCAGCAGGGGACCACATGAAAATGGCGAGCTTTCTTTATAAGCGTATGTTAGAATTTTAAATGAGTATCGAATAATGCATTCGACATAAAAAGCTATCGGCGTCTGCTAACAATATTATGTGAGCCGGTGCGTTGGGAAGCGACTTGTCGAGGAGTACCTTGTATGGAGAAACGGGTTCGTCTGCAGTCCCACACGTTCGACTTTTTGCCGTTCGGTGCAGGAAAGAGGTAGGAACCATCAGCCAGACTAAGATGACCTCCCTCGTCCCTTACCCAAATACGAAATGGTCGGCGTAGCGCAGTAACAAAAGGAGTATCAAGGACCTTCTTGGAATGGACATTTTCTGCTATGGAAGGTGCATTGTACAGATCGTGTGCTTGCAAGCCACGTCCTGCCTTCAGCTTCATACATTTGTAATGAAATCGTCGAGTCGCTTCGGAGTCCTAATTAGACGTCTCCTATAGTGCCGCGAGAACGCTCAAGTAATGTTTTGGCATCCTAAATAGCTCCGATTTTCACTGAATTAAACCTGTTTTTGTGGCAGAGATAATAAGCTGAAGAAAACACTTTCAGAAAAGTTTGCGGATCGAAGGACCATATTGTTAAGTTTTGAAGGACCAAAAGGCGCGGCGGAGGAATTTGTTCTTCTGAACGAAAGTTCCATTCATTATTTACAGAAATACTTGTAGGTAAGGCTAACAGGCCTTGTGATCTGTGAACCTTAGGCACAGAATGCCTCAATGGAGCTATAAGCATAAAGTGTTTATAGCTTTTGACTGCTACCGCTGTAGTCCTAACTTTTACGTGTTTAACGACTAAGTGTAAGGCTGGCCAGCATTAGCCACCTGTGGCATTATGACGTACTGTGGAAATAAACCCATTTGAGTATGGCTATTATCAGTATTTTGTGAAAAGTTTTCGTCATTATTTTCTCATACATTCAGTGAAATATTTGTCGGATAATTGCGTGTCACTGCTTAAGGATTTTGAATAGAATTGCTAATCTAGTTGTTTGAAAATGAGAATGAGAGTAACACATTGAATTTTGTTCAATTATCCAAATGAATAATGTTATGACTGGTGCAGTTTATTATTTGTTACTATCTGTGCCCACGGTTTCGCTCCCGACAACTGCCTACCCAACCCTACTTATCCTACCTACCTACCAATTTTTCTAGCTTCATTCTTTCGCGGCGAATCTTAACACCGCCATTCAGAAAATGACGTCAAATGCACAACGCCATCTATCGAATTTGGAGTTCAACTGTCCGAGTATCTGAATTGCATGTGTTGTGCTATAAATTCATTTAACTTTTGATAGAGTAAACCGATTGCGATAAAACAAAAGCTAAGTAATACTTCAAGTTACGCACAATTTCTATGTATAAAAGTTACATTGGTTTCGTAAATTTTACGTGAAGCGTGCACAACTAAACAGACAAACCGACATACAGACAAAAATTCAAAAAATGCTGGAAATAGGTTCTGTTGGTCCTCCTTTAACATCATGGCTATTATTTTTTGGAAATATTTTCGATGTACAAAAACGACTTTTCTACAGATTTATTATCTGTATTGATGATGATGCAACCGAGGTGCGTCGACGCACATTTGTTGTATCACTCTGTGGAGGTGTTGGTCAGAATTCTTAAGCCTGTTTTCCCTATTTTGTTTTCCTTTGTTGTTGTTTCCTAAATTCCTTAGACACACTCTTACTTACAATTTTTATGCCAAAATGCCATCACTAAACAAATATTCAATTCAATTTCAGGTCAAGCGGAACAATTCACTTTCTTTAAAACATCCCAAAATATAATACAATCATCCTCAAATCAGACAATAAAAGACACAGTAAAGAAGATGTTAAATCAAAATCCGATGTCACAAACATGAATGAACCTCACAATGTGGGAACCATATCGCTGTAACCTGAGAACTGTAGTGGGTGCCCACTCTCCTCCACCCACACCTCTTAAGCTGAGGATTACAGGCCGTTATACTGTTTTAACATACTTATACATGATTGCGCGGTGATGAAATGCAAGGCGACAACAAAAGATTTGTCTTTGGTGTAGAATCTGAAACAAAAATGATGTCTCTCGATTCTTATGAATGTTGTTCTGTTAAAAGAATTCCTCATAGACGATGAGGTTTTAAAGGTTTTTTTGTACAGTCTTTTTAATTTCCGTGCATTTTAGCAGCTCATGAAATTATGAAACGCATGCTACTAAAAGAGTTATTAATATAAATCTGGACGTATGGAGAAGATGGGCATGACCAAAGAAAAGATGGATGGACTTTGTGAGGAGTGATATGAAAGAAAAGGGAGTAAGTGATAGCGTGACGGGGGATAGGACGGTGTGGAAGAAGAAAACGTGTTGCGCCGACCCCAAGTAATATAGGACAAAGGCAGGAAGATGATGACATTCTAGCAGCTCACAACAAGTCATGTTATTGTGTACCAAGCCCACCAACTTTAATTTACTTTCACGTAGACATACCCTGCCCATACCCTATTCTATCAATGATCATGTAATGCCTCTGGCTGCAAAATGCTGCTACTCCTATGAAGACGGAATAGCAATCAACAAGAAATTATGAAGCTTACTTTTTAGAATTGACTCTTTAATCAGCTTCTTTTTATTTCAGACTTAGTTATCACATTCATTTTTTAGAGACAGTCCCACCGCACTATTCCCAAACCACTGCAACTCCTGAAAGCCAGAATCAACAGTGGCGACGACCAGAAAAGCGCCGAGGCAATGAAGCTCGACGAACTCCCGGAGAATGAATTTAACTGTCTTGGATCCCGAAACGAAATTAATCAGAAAAGAATAAAGGAGGAGTAGGAAAACAAAAACATAATTTCCACTTCCCTCCATATCAAGCAGGAGACAGAACAAACAAGGCCAATAGGCACAAAGGGTCGTTTACAACAGTATTCATTTGAATATTCTTGACGAAAATATGACAATAGAACACCTCTATCTAGGTTAATAGCAACAATGATAATTTCATCCAAAACAGAAAGTTCCCACACACTAACAAAGATTTACCAAATCCACCTTAAAATTAATACAAGCCTTCCCAAATTTAGATGTACCCCATCAATATTACCATAATTAAATTATTCGAAATACCCACTTATACCTACAAACCTCTTAAGCAGCTAAAATATACCCATATTACTGTGCTTCGGATAAAATCAATGAATTTGTAAATGTCGTAGGTCACAAAACAACCAGTATAAGCTGAACTCGTGTTGTATAGGATTGACGAACAATGAGTGGTCAGGATATACTGGAAATTTTCATATAATATATAGCTGATTAGTCGTCGTAGTGGGCGTGAATAAAATACCTTAATAACGTGGCGAATGGAGTATTTTAATCATTCGGTTAAGAAGTTTGTACGTGCCGTTTATGAGCTGGTATTTAGTAATAGTACGAGATCCCACCGTAAAAATCTCCAGATGTAATATTTTTTGATAAAACTTGATTTTAATAAATGATAATTACTTGATAGTAGAATAGATTACAGCATTTACAGCAGGGTTGCTTGGCAATATCTAACCGCAATTACCTATTACATAAATTGTTATTAAAGTTTGTTAATTTTTCCAAGATTAGATTAGTTTTCCTGTCCTGTAGCAATCTATTCTACTGGAAATGTACACTGCAATCATTCATCAAAATTAAGTTTAAACCAAAAAAAAATATTTCTGAAGAATTTGGCGCTTGGTCTTAGGCTATAAGGACTTTGAAATTTGCCTATGTTAAAGGCTGGCTGGTTAGAATCTAATTGTCAAGTACGATTCTATTGAAATTCATAATTGGAAGCATGATATGGGTTACCTGTCAACTGACGTCCGTCTGCCCAGATTGGCATTTTTCTATTCTCAGTTGTCTTGTTACAATTTTTGCCGGATCAAATCAATCAGCTAATTGTATTGACCTCTTTTTATGGAAAAATTATGGTTGAAGTGTCAATGTCAAGTTAGGCTTTTTCCGTTTCTGATCTGAGGCTAAATAATTAAAAAACAGCATGGTTTTTTATGACTAAAAAATATAAGTATTTCTTGATACTTAGCCCAAATTTCTAAATATAGAATTTGAAATTCAGAATTTCTCAAAATTTTAACTTTTTTAACATTAGCAACAAGTAGTTGCTAAAGTTTGCCAAGCTAAGGACCTTCGAAGTTTTCTTGTATTTTTCAGAGACCGCCAGTACAAAACTCTAGACCAGTTGGTCTAAGCAGTTGCTTAGGAAGCTAAAGGACCATTTCCTAAAGCCATTTTTTTATATTTATTATATTTATCTTTGTTAATCAACGTACCTATTTCCACCTATTTTTCCAAATAAATATTAAATTAATTACAATTCCAACTGTTTATGTTAATTTTATTATTAAGCACATATTTTCTTGTGATATCTGTCATCCATGATCATATCTTGGTACAATTTAGTGGTCTTCATGAATTCTTCGATTTATCTCCACGTATATCATCATAAATAAAATTATAGACATTAAGAGCGCTTTTAATAAATTGGTGACACCATTTTCTGTTACACGTTTAAGATAAGGATCCTAACATCATCAGACTAATTCACCCATCACCTACACAATTATCTATACTTCATAAATTAAAGCTTGACGTCTCTGCGACATATGTCAAACTGACGTATACGTTATTGTTAGCCTGTCAAGTGCTATTGTTACTGTATTGATACTGACAGCCGTCGCAGAGATCAAGCTAACTTTTAAGAAGTATAGTTTGGTCCCAAGATGCGAGAAAAATTACGTACTCATTTTTATTCATAATCATATAACCTACATAACCTTAGAGATCTAACACTTGTAGGTACCGTTTAATGCTAAATATTTGTGTGTGTAATAAGGCTTCACCCTGTGAGTTACGTAAACGAAGCAGTACACCAATTGATGTGTAGCTTCCTAAAAAATATTGAATTAATACTTCCTATGGTCGGTCCTAACGCTTCGCAGTTGTAAGCTGCACCAGCAATGCCATAATTCGTGACATAGTAAGCGTGACAAACAACCAAACACATACATACATACATAAACTCACGCCTTTTTCGCATGGGGATAGGCAGAAACTACAGAACGCCACCTGTTACGATCCTTACATACTTATTTTGCTTCACACACATTCGTACATCTAGTGGTACACACACGCCGGTTATGAGTACTGCACACTTGGCCTTTCTGAAGGACATCACCTATAAAGTCTATGTCTGTCTTTCTAGGGCGTCCCCTCCCGGCGTTTCCATTCACGTCTGCCTTGTACCTTTAATTTTAATATAAATACCTACCTAAATACCTTTAGTTAGTCTTCTTTCATTCATCCTCTCAACATGGCCAAACCATCTTAACATACTCTTTTCAATTTTAGTCACTACATCTTCTGTTAAACCACAACGTTGTCTTATTACCTCATTGTGCAAGACGGTTCCACTGCAGTAATTATGTAAGTCATATAAAATCAACCTGGAAGTATTGTTTTGAATTTGAAATTATTATTATTATATTATTAATTATTAGAAAAATTTGAATGAAATTGGAAGTTCATTGATCTCATTACATAGTAAATTGACATAATATCTGCAAGTTACACAAGATTTTCAATGTTCGCATTCATATTCGTACCTTTCAACTAAATCCGTTTTCTTTTTTCCTTTTACTGATGCACCGCGCTCTTGAAGCCGGGTTTTTAGGTACAGTATGGTCTGATTTCCTCAATTATTAGTTAGCTCCATTTTTCTTTCACTATTATTATTATTTTTAAACCCCGCCGGAAAAAGAGGGATGTTATAAGTTTCACGTGTGTTGCTGTGTATCTGTGTATCTGTGTGTCTGTCTGTGGCATCATAGCGCCTAAAAGGATGAACCGATTTCAATTTATTTATTTTTTGTTTGAAAGGTAATTTTGTCGAGAGTGTTCTTAGCTATGTTTGAATAAAATCGGTTCAGCCTTTCAAAAGTTATGGGCATTTTACTGTTTGAATTGGGGTGTTTTCGCAAGACAAATGTGTCGGGGGTTTTTAAATTGTGAAATTTTACTTGTGTATGCATAAACTGCGAAATATTGCCGCTCGACTTTGACAGTTTAGTCTGTTAACCTTGTTTTCAGTGGCGCCATCTGAGCTCAGCTTTGCAGATAGTTCCTTATTGAGTAGCGAAGAACTTTCGAGAACGAATTAATAGTGAATACATTCAAAATTTTACAAATTCCAAAAGAGAAAGAACTCATCAATAAAACAGTTCTTAAGGAAATGTTTCCTGAAGAGTATGAGCTACTTTCATCAGGTAAACCATTGCCAAATAAAAATCGTCTGAAGAAGTTGTCGCCTTTCATCGAGTCTGGTATTATAAGAGTCGGAGGCAGATTAGATAATTCTTGCTACGACTATAATGTCAGGCACCCCATTATTATATGCAGCAAACATAACTTCGCTAAACTTATATTCAACTGTTTTCATTTACGCTTATTCCATGCTGGTTCACAGCTCCTCTTAGCCACGATTCGAGACGAGTATTGGCCTTTGGGTGGTAGAAACCTTGCCAAATCAATTGTCCTTAAGTGCGTTAAATGCCAACGGTTCAACGGAAAAACAGTTCAACCCATCATGGGTAATTTACCTAAGGAACGAGTTCAGCTGGAATTCCCTTTTCTAGAGACTGGTAAAGACTACGCCTCCATCTCCATCTCCATCATCCTCTCCGCAGTAGAGGATGTAATATAGATTAGTAAAATCATATATTTGTGTTTTTGTATGTCTAGCCACACAAGGGCGGTTCATCTGGAGCTTGTCTCAGATCTTACAAAACATGCCTTTATTGCAGCACTGAACAGGTTTATTGCTCGTCGTGGTAAGCCAAGGACTATTTATTCCGACTACGGTACAACCTTTGTTGGCACCTGTAATTAAATAGCTAATATACTCAAACAGGATCTCTCTTCAGACATGGCCAATTCAGGTATGTATATATATAGTATATAGTAATATAATAATATATAGTAGTTAAGTATCTAAGTAATAATAAAATTGAGAACGTTAGTGTAATTTGTCAAGAAATAATTACGTTGGTAACAACAAAATCTTTATTTTAATAAGTAATTCTTAAGTTGGTAACACTACATATATATACTGTGATTGTGTTTCTGGTTCTGTAAAAGATCTATTAAAAAGATTCTCATTCGAATATGGCGTCTTAGCTTACTATCCCAAAAATCACCTGCCCAACTAAAATGTTAAAACCTCAAATAACAACAGGTTATGGGCCCAGATGGCTCTAAAATTAAAATACCAGTGAAAGTAAAAACAGGTGATAGTAAAAACCTAAGTAAAAACATTAAAAAGTAATATCAGTGAAGTGCAAAATGGCCACAAGACCCGAGGACGTAGCTCATGTTGATAAACTCACGGGAGTCGACACCTATCCTATGTGGGTGTTTGAATTAAAAATCCTGTTCGCCGCAAAAGAATTGATAAAAGTCGTCGACGGGACAGAAGTATTGATGACTGATCCACCCAGAAAT